>CM076579.1:478058197-478173878 GCA_034641835.2 Pinus albicaulis | reverse complement strand
CTGGAATGCTCGAGGAGAAAAATAATAGTAGTGCAAGCATACAATAGCATATATATATAGAACATGTAACAGATACTCAAGGAATGCAGAGAGAATGCTGAGCCATTTTATTATACTGGGAAATATAAGTGATTACAATAGGTGATCAGAGTGATGGCACCTAAACCTGCACAAGGCAAGTTAAGAAATACTCTCAAAATGCTGCTCGACTGGCTGTTCTCTGATCTGCGTACAAGCTGCTAGAAACTGCCGTGTAGCTACTGCTGCTAGAACAAGATGAGTTTATGGGGTTTCTCCCCTACTCGAAATAAGTTGAAACTCTGGAATCAACCTCTACTCACAAAACCCAGAAAAGCCCAGAGAGCGTTTCTGGAATGGACAACCTCCGAAAATACCACCCTTGAGGATCTACGCTATCCTCTCAAGGGCCACGTTGAGACTGATTGGAATCCTAAAAAATATGACCTCCCGCTCAAACAAAAGTCTCTAGTAGGCAAGGGCTGTCCCCCTGCTCGATCTCCTGACCAAAATCCTCCAAAAGGATACCCCACCATAGCTCCCCAAATATGGACTGCGTCCTCCCTCTCAGGACTGCGCAATTAATAGATGCAATGCTCCTCCAAAAATGCCGCAACTCGATCCTCCTGCAAAATACTGATGGGAATGCCTCACCCGAGAAAGCACTTGAATTCTCTCGGGGCTGAGGCTGAGATCTCTGAACGGAGACACTCAATGCACTAAACAGTGCTGCAGATAGGCTAAACAGCCAGCATGCTCAAAGCCATAATGATCAGCTCCAAATGCATAAAATCGAATGAATCCAAAATGAGGAGGCTCTGCCTCTCTCAAACCCTAAGGCCCACCTCTTCCAACGTAGCCTCCCTTTGCTACACACTCAACTTGGTCTACGTAGCCCCTCCATATGGTCTATGTGGGCCCCCTCTCTACGTGGTCTCTTGGCCCCCTTGGCTCACTTTTATTTATAATCTAACTACATAAGGCAAAATTGACCAAATCGAATATTCCAATTAGCCATTGCTAATTGGGAATATTACAGTCTCCCCCAGAAAATGTTTCTTGACCCTAAGCAACTGTAGTGATGGATGCTGCAAGATCTTCTCACTCTCCCAAGTAGCATTCTCATCTGGAAAATTCTTCCACCTCACTAAGAACTCCTGGATTGTCCAGTTTCGCAGCTGCCTCTCCCTAGTATCAATAATGGCCTCAGGCTGTAACACCAAATGCCCCTCATCATCTGTAGGCGGTAGCTCCTCTATCACTGTCACCTGCTGCCCCAATGCCTTCTTCAGGCATGATACATGGAAAATGTTATGAATCTTGCTGCCTTGGGGCAGCTCCAACTCATAAGCAACCTGTCCAACCCTGCATATCACCCTGTATGGCCCATAAAAATGGGGCTTGAGCTTCTCAGCTCCCTTCTGCTTCAGTGACGACTGTCGGTATGGCTGTAAATGTAGGTAGACAAAGTCTCCTACCTCAAACTTTCTCTCCATCTGCCCCCTGTCGGCATACAGCTTCTGCTGGTTCTGCGCTGTAGCCATGTTATCATTGAGAGCTCGGAGAATGTCCTAACTCTCTTGGATCCAATATTTGCCTCTTGGAGCCTTGCTAACACCAAAAATCACATCAGTAAAAGATAAAGAATGGTATCCATACAAAGCATATAACGGAGACATACCGATGGACATGTGATGTGTGTTGTTGTAGCAGTACTCCCCTAGATGCAGCCACTTCAGCCACGCTCTCTGTTGCCCACTAACATAGTTACGCAAGTAGCCCTCCAGCCACTTGTTAACTATCTATGTCTACCCATCTGTCTGTGGGTGGTAGTTGGTGCTTGGTGTCAACTCCGTCCCCACCAGCCGGAAAAGCTCCTTCCAGAATCTGCCCATAAAGCGGCTGTCCCTATCACTGATGATGGTCTTGGGAAGACCATGTAACTTGAAGATCTCTCTGAAGAACAGCGCTGCCACATGTGGTTTTGAATAGTGTGTGGATATGGTGAAAAAGTGTGCGTACTTCATCAGCCGATCAACGACGACGTATATACAATCCTTTCCCTGCACCATGGGCAACCCTGTGATGAAATCCATCGAAATTCTCTCCCATTTCCCCTCCGAAATGGGAAGAGGCTGCAACAAGCCCGCGGGATGGTTCATCTCCCCCTTGTTTCTCTGGAAAACCTCGCACTCTCTGATATGCTGGAGCACATCCTCCTTGAGGCCCTTCCATGAGAACCTCTCTCTGATGGCCCAGTAGGTTTTGGTAAACCCCTGATGGCCAGACAATGGTGAGTCATGTGACGCCTGAAGTATCTTCTTCTTGAGTTGGGAGCCCTCATTCAAGAATATCCTATCTCTATAGTGTATGATCTCATCTATCACCCTATATCTGTCATCTATCACCTGACCATCCAGAACCTCACAGGCAAATTTGTCCTTGGAGTACTCCACCAAGAGTTGAGCCCTCCAATCTGTATCCAAGCTCATCAGAGACAACGTGGCTGGCCTACGTGAAAGTGCATCGGCTACCACGTTGTTCTTCCCCTTGACATACTCAATGTCAAAGTCATAAGCTTGGATCTTGCTGATCCACTTCTGCTGCCTCTCCTGTAGCTGTTTCTGCTCCAAAAAGAACCTGAGGCTCTTGTGATCAGTCCTCACCTTGAACCTGTTACCCACTAAGTACTGCCAAAATTTGGCCAATGCATGCATAATGGCCAGCATCTCCTTGTCGTATATAGGATACAACCGCTCATGAGGAAGGAGCTTCCGACTCTCATAGTCTATAGGGTGGCCTCCCTACATCAAAACTGCGTCGATCCCCTCTCCCGACGCATCACACTCCAAAAGAAAAGGCTGCATGAAATCTAGAAATGCAAGCACTGGGTAGCTGCTCATAACCTCCTTGAGCCTGTCAAAGGCCCGCTGCGCTGTATCTGACCAACTGAATGCCCCCTTTTTCGTCAAATCTGTAAGGGGTGTAGCAAGCTGAGAGAAAATCTTAACGAACTTCCTGTAATATGTGCAGATGCCAACAAATCCTCGAAGTTCCATCACGTTTCTCAGCTCTGGCCAATCTCTGATGGCCTTGATCTTCTCCTCGTGGACCCTCACTTCGTCCACTCCTATGATATGTCCCAAATACAACATCTCCGTCAACCCAAACTCACACTTGGAGAGCTTAGCATTAAACTGTTGCTCCTCCAAGATATGCAACACTGCCTCGATGTGTTGGAGATGCTCCTCCCAAGTCCTGCTATATATCAGTATATCATCGAAAAATACCAACACAAATTTCCTCAGATGATTGCGGAAGATATGGTTCATGCAAGACTAGAAAGTAGTTGTGGCATTGGTTATCCCAAAAGGCATAACCAAGAACTCAAAGTGGCCGTAATGGCACCTGAAAGCGGTCTTGGGAATGTCCTGTTCCCTCACGCGAATCTGGTGGTACCCAGATCTCAAATCGATCTTTGAGAAGAACTGTGCTCCTCTCAACTCATCCATCAGCTCATCAATCCGCGGTATGGGGTATCTGTTCTTCATGGTCTTCTTATTCAGGGCTCTGTAATCAATGCACGTTCTCAATGTGTCATCCTTCTTCTTCACCAGCACCACCATAGAAGCAAAAGGACTGGTGCTAGGCTGAATATGTCCAAGAGCCAACAACTCCTGGATGGCCCGCTCAATCTCATCCCGATAGGCCTTGAGGTGCCTATAGGGTGTGGTAATAATGGCCTGGATGCCCTTCTCAAGCTCAATAGTGTGCTCAAACCCCCGATCTGGTGGCTATCCTAGTGGTATCTCTCCAAATACCGTATCATACCTGTCAAGGATGGCCTGTATATCCGGATGAACTGTCTTCCTGATAGTCCTTGCCTCTGATACCCGAAACTCAACTGCCCACTCTATGTCTCCCTTTCGGAAGTCTGCCTCCATCCGGTGAGATGAAACAGTCTGAGGTGGGTAAGTGTGCATCCCATGTATCTTCTCATGCTTCCCGGTCTTCTTATCATCCCACTCCATCTCCAAGGCCTCCCAATCTGTGGTGACTTTCCCCAAAGTAATCAGCCACTGTACACCCAATAGCACATTGGTATCTGGTATGTTGACCATGAAAAAGTGGTCGGTCACTGTGTAGGTACCCATCGTCACAGCCAGCTCTAGAACATACCTGGCACACTGCATCATCTAGTCTCCTGGGACCAACACTAAAAATCCATCGAAGCTCTCTGTTGGTATGCCCCTCTGCTCAACCATATGGGCATCAATGAAGTTGTGGGTTGCCCCACTGTCTACTAAAACTGAAACTTGCTGCCCCCTCACTGTCCCTCGGACACACATCATCAAATAATTTGGTACTCCTCGCAATCCTGCAAGGGTCCCTCCTGTGGGTGCAAAAACTACACCTCCTGATCCTAGAGGTGGAGGTAGCAAATGGTCCTGTTCTATCTGACTGTCTCCTGCCTCCCCATCCTCATACTCATCCTCTTCCCCGCTGCTCTCGGAGAAGACCTCGATAAAATGTGCTTTTCCAACAACACATATGTGTCCTGGTGCCCACGTCTCCTGACAGGTAAAGCACAACCTCTTCTTCTTCAACTCCCTCCGGGCATCATCATCTAGCTATACTCTACCTTGATTCCCCTTTGGAGGCAGAATCCTCACATCCTTCCCCTTTGGTTGGAAAGCCTATCTCTGGGGGTAGGGTGTCCTGGTCCTGGGTAAGGCATCCTGCAAATCCCAAGTCCTGCCAATGGCATCCTGGAGTGTGGCTGGTCTAGTGGACCTGACTAGACCCCGAAGTGGCTCTGCTAACCCCTCAAAAAACATGTAGATCATCCGTGCTGTGGATAGATATAGCACCATCACTGAAATCCTCAGGAAATCTGCAATATACGTCTCAGGACTCCCGGTCTGTTTGAGCCTCGTCAGCTCAACAAAGTGCTCCTCCGGATTCCTCCAGTCAAACCTCTCTATCTGTCTCCGAGTGAACTCGGCATAGGTGGTCACGGTGGAATGCCCAAGTGTAACCACCAGTCCCGAGCCTCACCATCCAAATGCAGCGTGGCCACCTTGATGGCCTCCGTCTCTGCCATCTCATTGAGCTGGAAATATATATCCAGCTTCTCCACCCAAGACTTTGCCGAACTGTTTGATGAACCATCAAACGTAGGAAAATGGAATCAGCTCGCTGTACGCTGGGTGTCTCCATCACGATAATGACGGTGCCCTCTATGATGGTCGTGGGGTCTGCTGTCCCGCTTGAGCTGAAAAAAGTCTCTGAATAAAAGGGCATCCCTGAACTCTTGCCCATATGCCTGGTACTCAGCAAAATAACCACCTATGTGGCCAGGCTCTGGCTCCTCCTGTGCTCCTGCCCCAATGTCTGCACTCATAAAAGTGGTCATAGTGGAACAAGTGGGGGCATGTGATGCCTGGTGCAGAGTGGCAACCTGCTCCTGCAAATGGTGGGATGTGCCCGACCCCTCACCAACCTGGAAATCCCTTGGGATTTCATGCTGTCTAGCCTTCATAGCAGTAAATCTCTAACCTATCACCTCTATCTGCTTTGCCAGATCTTGCACTGATCTGAGGAGTGCTTCCCAAAATTTTTTTGCGTCGCTATCATTCGCCATCGACTCTCCCTGCTCTGCGTCTACCACATGCTCCTCCTGTTCTGCGTCCACCACTTGAACGCAATCCCCCTATCCATAGGTTTTCTCCAACCTACGCTCAATATCTCTGTACTTCCTACCTCTGTGGCAGATGTAGGGTTTCTCTCTCGGTGTCATAGACAACTAGCTCCACAGGCTGAGCCAGATCTATGCTCTGATACCACTGTAATATCCCCTTTCAGGGATATCTCCAAAACACAGGAAAACTCCAACCAGATATGGAATGGGAGGGAATTTACCAGATATTTCACCTCTGAAAAGAGGGTGATATCTGGAGGTTATCTGGTCCTTTCTAGACTCTGTCTAAGAGTATGGGGAAAACACACCAAGTGGTATAGAAATTGGAATGCTCGAGGAGAAAAATAATAGTAGTGCAAGCATACAATAACATATATATAGAACATGTAACAGATACTCAAGGAATGCAGAGAGAATGCTGAGCCATTTTATTATACTAATAAATATAAGTGAGTACAATAGGTGATCAGAGTGATGGCATCTAAACCTGCACAAGGCAAGTTAAGAAATACTCTCAGAATGCTGCTGGAATGGCTGTTCTCTGATCTGCGTACAAGCTGCTGGAAACTGCCGTGTAGCTGCTGCTGCTGGAACAAGATGAATATATGGGGCTGCTCCCCTACTTGGAATAAGTTGAAACTCTAGAATCAACCTCTACTCACAAAACCCAGAAAATCCCAGACAACATTTCTGGAATGGACAACCTCCGAAAATACCACCCTTGAGGATCTACGCTATCCTCCCAAGAGCCACGTTGAGACTGACCGGAATCCTCAAAAATATGATCTCTTGCTCAACCAAAAGTCTCTAGTAGGCAAGGTCTGCCCCCCTGCTTGATCTCCTGACCAAAATCCTCCAAAAGAATACCCCATCGGAGCTCCCCCAATATAATCTGGGTCCTCCCTCTCAGGACTGCGCAGTCAATAGATGCAATGCTCCTCCACAAATGCTGCAACTCGATCCTCCTGCGAAATACTGATGGGAATGCCTCACCCGAGCGAGCACTTGAAGTCTCTCGGGGCTGAGGGTGAGATATCTGAACGGAGACACTCAATGCACTAAACAGTGCTATAGACAGACTAAACGGCCAGCATGCTCAAATTCGTAATGACCAACTCCAAATGCATAAACTCGAATGAATCCAAAATGAGGAGGCTCTCCTCTTGATATAGCGTTGGCCTCTCTAAAGCCCTAAGGCCCACCTCCTCCAACGTAGCCTCCCTTTGCTACGCACTGAACTTTCCCTGCGCAGCCCCTCCATGTGGTCTACGTGGGCCCCCTCTCTACGTGGTCTCTTGGCCCCCTTGGCTCACTTTTATTTATAATCTAACTACATAGGGAAAAATTGACCAAATCAAATATTCTAATTAGCCATTGCTAATTGGGAATATTACATCAAGATGAGAGCGATGCCTTCAACCAAGGCATTCACCATCTGCATATCTACCTTAATTCCCAGCTAATGGTTTCGTAGTTAAACCAAGAATTTGAAGTACGAGATTATCAACTATTTAGAAAGATTTGCATGCACAAAGATTAAGTCATCATTTTGATCATATTACATTCACACATATACCACGAAATCAAAACCAGACAGTTGATCGCATAGCTAATCACATTCTAGACTGGAATGCATATTGTATAAGCCATAATCCATAGAAAAGAAAAGAAAAACATAACAAATAGATCTCCATATAAGGTACACAACATCCATCAAACAAAATAACCATAGACACATCATCAAGAGCTGAAAAAATACACATCTCACATATATATATCAAAAAATATGTGTGAGTCAAAATACACAAGTCATGTCTCTGACCCGCAAGTCAACTAAAAATATATATATACATGTCATAAAAAAATAAGGGAAGCATCCTCATAATGGGTGCTTTCCTTAGATACATAACATCTCTAGGGCTGAGCCCCACTAGGTGGGTCCTCTAGACCCACAGCTACACTCAGTGTCAATACAGGTGCAAAAGCCAAAATAGAAAGTGCCATACAGTGCAGTGTTGGATGATATGCCCTCTCTCTAGCCATCAACACCTCGAGCCATGTGTCGTCTATGTCATCCACAAAACCCTGGGTTGGCATGCCCCGGGTCAACCTCTCCACCCGACTCCAAGCGTCGGCTAAGTTTGTGGACCGAGCCTTAGAAGCAGCTAGCTACTCCTCAACCACCGCTACTCGCGCCTTAGCGCGAGAAAGAAGAGAAGCATCCCCGGTAGCAGCCGCACTACTACCCTCCCCTGAAGGTCGAGCCCCATCACCCTGCCCCCCAACCTGGGGTTGAGGCTGTTGTGTAGATTAATCCGTCTCGCGGACAAGACCGATCTCTCTAGTACTAAAAGTAACTAGCAACAAACAACCAATTATACTAATTTCTCTCTAAGCATATAAGATTCATAAAAATTCTATATAGGTGCAAGGCCTACCTTATTTCCAACGCTTGTTTGAAATTGTTGTCGTCCCTCGTGCACTTGAAGGAGTGTTCTTCATAAACCTGCAGTCACAAACAAGCAAAAAATTACATAGCACCTGTATAGACATTATTATAAATCATACTTATCATAGTGATCAAGGAATCTATGAAATAAACCATGAATAGATAGCTTATTGAGGAAAATGAGTATATTTGTATTAACTTCAAATGAAAGAAAACCTTTACAATCTGTGCCTTGATGTCATGCAGGTCTTCCTGGGGTCCGAAGCAGGAATCTCTTCTACTTTGATAAGCTTTGCACTCTTTCAACCAAGACTAAAATAGGTATGTAATCTCCCCTTACAGAAAGTCTTAATTAACAGAGTATGAATCTCAACAACATTTAGCCTCAAATATCCTAAAGCTTGAACTCCCTTTGAGGCTACCCAAGGCCTCTTTTTATAGTAGAAAAGAGGAGGTTTTCTGTTCCAAATATGAAGGGATAGAATCCTCCTTCAAAGGGATTAGCTCCTTACATCAAGGGGTTAGCTCCATCAAGTAAGGCATACATGAACCTTATCAAAGCGTATCCATTCCCGAAAATTACCATCTAGAATCTTCTAGAATTGATCTGAAATCAACTTTTTAACTTTACTTTCTCGCCTTTTTTAGTTTTACAGAGGTCCGCACCTGTAACACAAAGAACATGTGGTGTGGTTCCGCAGGAGAGCTTAACTTTAGGTGCGGGACCGCAGGTAATGAATAGAGAAAGTGCGATACCAAAGTTTAGGGTATTTTTAGGAACTTTCTTCTGATTTTCAAGGCTTGACATGAAGAACTGATATGTTAGACTTGCAAAAGGAGGAATTATGAGTAATAATGAGCTCATACTCATAGCAGAATGTCAGGATGACAGTTTTTAGTGTAACAGATTGCCCCCTAAAGTGCAAAGTCTGGAATAGATGAAGCTGAAGTCTGTCATATATGAAGAGTGCAGTACTTTATAATTTCAAAGATCATCCTGTGGACACCCCAGTCGGAACCTGTAAAAACATTCAATGCAAAATATATATGTATACATGTCATCACTGAGGTAGGCATTCCCATACTCAGATTAAAATTAACTAAAACTAACTCAAATCATTTTGATACAGGAATGATTTTGAATACATCATAGTGCAAATATGCGTAGACACAGTATGGATGCAACCATCTGTTTATAAATAGTCTACTGTACAGATGTTAACAAAATTCCTCTCAGCCTGGATGGTGGAAACTAGATCCAGGGTCTTGATTTCCGCATCTCGAACTAGTACGATTCTATCCATGTGAATGAATGTGTCGAATTCGAACATGGTAGAAACCACTTGATTATCAGTCATTGATGTAAACTGTTAACAAGTGTGAGAGTAACCACCATTAATGTCAATGGTTCTCAAAGTACCCAGTAAAATCCGTGAAATGTGAATGAATGAGCTGAAGTCGAACATGTCACGGAATCATTCGATCGAAGGTCAATGATGCAACCTGTCGTCGAAGGCGAGAAACCTGCCATTGAGGCATGCAGATTAAGGTACTGGCTACTTCTGGATCAACTTCCAGATAAAAAAGCCGTCAAGCGATAGAGTGATGTGTCGCAGGCAAGCCCACAACACGAAATCATAGATCAAGTTTTGAAAATATATCGGCAAGGACTGACTCAGGGATGGTCAAAATGGAAGACAAATATTTTGCAAATGAATGGTTTATTTGAATTGTCCTCTTGAACACATAACGACACTGCAAATGGCTTGGTGACAATTGACCCAAAGCTAATACCCAGAAACCGGCTGAAGACTTTCAATATGGTTTGATTAACTGTTAGGCAAAGGATTTCCTAACCCAGGTGAATAAAAGTGTTGTGTTCAAGAGTGGTTGACTGGATTTTCGAAAAATTTTAAAATACAACAAACACGCCCATTTTCTCTTTTTTCCCCCACCATTTCTGGCAAGTACCTCTTTATTTTTGACAAGCTTGAGGAGGATAACATTTGCTTGATTATAAGCTCATCCTTCGGATGAGTCCAACTTAGTTTAAAATTCGAACCCTAAGAAGGAGTGGTTCGTTCCTGTTTAAAATTGAACGGGTCCTTTACTGTTAAGTTTTAACGAGTCCAGTATAGGAGAAACTCGGTGTTTTTCAATTTTAGGGAGTCAGAAGAAAAACTTAAGAAAACTCCGTGGGTGTAATTTTTTGTAAATTTAGTCTCTCGAGCCTGAAAAAGGATAAAATAATGCGGGAGAGAACTCTATTGATCGTAATTAGTCAACGTATACCTTTTTCGTAAATAGTCCATTTCAGTCCGTAAAAGGGGTAAACTTATACTAAAGGGATGATCATTCATTTACTTTAACGAGTTCGAATAATCAAGTACTCGACAATCTTTTCATGTTTAGAGAGTCTGAAAAGGGCTTAAAAGAGGACTCCAGGGTTTCGCTTTTTCGTAAATTTTTTGAAAGAGTCCGAAAAAGTGATAAAAGTATGCTCTTTGTTGAAAAATGATCAATTCTCCTGAAAAATCCAATTTCTGCACAAAAACTTGAAACATTACACATACCTATTTAAGATAAGTAAAAAATGCTCTCAAAAATACCTTTTTAAAGTGAAAAATAAACAAATTAAAAATTCATCTATTCGAAAAAACTTATAAAAAGGACTTTTTCAATTTCATTTTTACCGTTCAAGTTCAGAGTGAAAAGTAAAAAGCTTTTGGGTAAGAAAGTTCCTGTGAAGATTCTAGAAAATCCGTCCGAAGAAATCGAGAACCGTCAGCCCCAGGTAATCCACGACCTCTTAATCTTGCATTCCATCCATTTCAAATTCATTTTTAGGCTTTAGTTTGCATTTTTAGGGGAAAATATGGTTTAAAAATTCACCTGCGGGGGTCCGCAGGCGCGACACATGCGACCTGCGGACCCCGACTTTTTTTTATGTGGAAAAAGGTTGTGGGTCCGCACCCAACACATAGCTCGTGTGCGTTCCTACGCACTGTTTACAAAGGCCGGGTGCGGTACCTGCACGGTTAAATTTAAAACGCAAATCTCTCATTTGTTTCCCAAAAATTTTCAAATAAGATTGTTCTAACTTGCCTTTTTATGCATTGTAGGATTATCAAGATGTTGATTTGGAGAGAACGTGAACATGAGGATGTGGACGAAGCCGCAATACTCCATTTGCCCACACAGCAAGCATTAATAGCATGCGGTTTGTACAAATTCTGGGCCATCTCAAGCATGAGGGCACAGGTAGAACTCCTGACATGGTTGGTGAATAGATGGAATGTGCAGGACCAGTGCTTCATTATTGGTGGCCACCGGCTCGAAATTGAGCTGGAGGATATATATTTTCTGACTGGTTTGTCCAAGAGGGGCGAACAAGTTTCTTTGTTTGGGACCAGGCCAGGTGGCCAGTCTGTCTCTAGTCTCCAACTAGAATTCTGCAATGACCAGGCAAACCCTAGGGACAAACGGATTGATATAAAACACATCATCCGTCCTGAATTGAAAGTTATTGCTTTTACTGTTACCAAACTGTGTGGGAGTGCTGCGCTGCATGTAGCTATCGGTTCCCAAATGCGTATTGCTGTGGACTGTTTTCGCGGCACCATCTTTAACTGGTGTGAAGCTGTGTTGGCTAATGTAAAAGGCCAACTAACTAGAGCAAAAAATGGGAAACTGAATAACTTTGGATATGGATCCATCGTCGTCTCTTTTGCTCTAGAGAGGATCCCCATGCTAGCTCCACAGAGTATTGCTGTTGATGCCGGTTGACTTCGAGAACCTATGATGGTTCGTTGGTCTGCATTGATGGCTCGTCATGCTATCGAGGGTTCTGAGATTGTTCGATTTCCTTCTTCATATTTTCGTTTGCTGGATCGCCAACTTTTTGTGATAGAGGATTTTCCATATGCCGGGATAGATTTCCGCGACGACCGAGAGATGGCTCTCCCAGTAGGGGAACAGTGGGATGACTCAGGTACAATCATTTTTCAACGTTCGCTAAATCCTAATTTTTTTATTTTTTATCATCTTGAAAACTAATAACCAAAAGTTTTGCATGCATATGTGGGCCCACGATGACTAGCCCATCTCCAACCTTATGACAGAAAACAACCAGCTGCAGTTGCACCAGCCCCAGCCCCAACAGGCCAATCAGCGGAAATTTTGACTGATTTAGAGCATCATCTAGAGCGTTTGACTCTAGATATTCCAGAGACGAGCATAGATGACATTCCTCTCAGGTTGCAGAGATACGTGATTGGTGTTCCAGGACCTTTTAGGAGGTTCCTATGTAGGGTGGCCCGAGCAATGGTTTCTTATTGTGATCACCATCAGTGATGGGATGGTCTTGTAGACTCATATTTTTGACTTTTTGTGTTATCATTTTTGCCGATCATAAGGTGTTTCCAACCTATGATCGAAGACGATGTATATTTTTTTTTTGAAAACTCTCCTATACTATGATATATCACTATTTACCGGCTATCTATGTACATGTTATGAATACGTTTGATTTACTGTTTTGATTATTGAAAATGTATTTAAATGTCTTGGAATATGCTGATATTCAATGTAATCAAATTCACGTTCCAAGAGACGAACTCTTAAAAATAACTGTAATAACACTGGATTTCTAATGGTATAAACTCTGTTAAGTTGTAATACAACAAGTTCAGAATCCAACCTAACAATCAAACTCCGAATTCCAAATGATATGGATTCAGACAATAACTCAATCACTGCACTATACTCGGCAATGTTATTCGTTGTTTGACCAAGTCTTACCCCATGCATGGATACTAACTCGTCATAGGGTGAATAGATAACCCAAGCTGCGGAAGAAATGTTTCGTGTACTACGACAAGCACCATCAGCAAAACCAATGTAGGTTTGAAGAGACGTCGACATCTGCAATATCAAGAGTAAAACTCAGATAAGCAGGAATAGTGATAAAAACACACTTCTAAACTAGGTACACTTTTCTAATCTAAAACACACCAACAGTAAAGAAATCTAACCTAAAGAATCTCCACACCAGGTTTAAGCATAATATCGCTTTAGATAAAGCCCATTTCTGGGTTTATCCAAAGGGACACCATCAAAATCTATCAACTCATAGGCCCCTTTTGCTAATTTTCGTTTAACAATGTAAGGACCATGCCACATGGGCACGAATTTCCCAGCTCCTAGCTTGTCGTTAGCTTGATCATAAAGTAAAACTAGGTCTCCTTCTGAAAAATTTCGAGGGGTCACACTTCTATCATACTGAGCTTTAATCCGTTTAACATGAGCCTCGTTTGCTATTGCAGCATTTCGTCGATTCTCATCTAATTGGGCTAAGTACAAGAAACGTTTTTCCTCTTCAGACGTAGCTGGAAGTAATTCTACGGCTAATTTTAGTAACGGAATTTCGCATTCAATCGACAACACAGCTTCCAAACCGTAAACCAGTTGAAAAGGAGTGAAACCCATTGATGTTTTGACTGAGGTTCGATATGCCCAAAGTGCTGAAAATAACATGGAATGCCAATTCGTCTTGTGAATACCAATAATTCGTCTGATCATGGTGACTAAAACTTTATTAATGGCTTCAACCAAACCATTGGCTTGCAGATAATACGGAGTGGAACTATCGTGGCGCAAGCCAAGTTGGTCTGTTAGTTCAGTCATCATGACATTTCGAAAGTGACTTCCATGATTTGTAATAATAGCTTGAGGAACACCGAACCTAGCAATTATGTGATTAAATAAGAAAGTTGCAGCAGTCTTGCCATCAGCCGAAAATGTAGGCATCGCCTCGGCCCACTTAGTAAAATAATCAACTGCTAAGATAATATACGCATGCCCCTCGACCGAGTGAGGGTTACATGTAATATAATCGATACCCCATTTCACAAAAGGACCAACAACAATTATAGGGTGAAGAGGAGCGGGTGGCGCGCACATTTTTCGATCAAAAAGTTGAGAGTTGTGGCATTTCCGAACCACATAGATACAATCTTTGAACAACGTTGGCCAGAAATAACTAGCACGCAATATATTTTGGGCTGTGGCATACCCAGACATATGACCACCACATGCTCCAGAATGACAGTCATTTAAAACCTTTTCAGCTTCTTCATGAGTTAGACAACGTCGGAAAACAGAATCCGCTCCACGACGGTAAAGTGTATCACCAATGATATTATATTGTTGGGATTGGAAGCATATTTTCCGTCGCTGAGATTGTGAGATGTCAGGCCGAAAAGATTGGGTTTGGAGATAAACGATAATATCTCCATACCATGGATCAAGTGTACTGATAAGAAACAAAGATTCGTCCGCAATGGACTCTTCTGCCACTGTTTCAATATCAGTAGAGGGGAAATCGCACATCAGTTCTGCAAATACCAAAGATTTCTTTGCCTTGGATTTTTCAAACTCCAAGTCAAATTCCTGCAGGATAACTATCCATTTGGAATACTTGCCCCATAGCAATTGTTTGGTCAAAATATACATCATAGGGTTACAATTAGAAATTACCGCGGTTTTACGTAACAAGATGTAATGTCTAAATCTTTGAACAGCTTGGACAGCTGCCAAGGCCAATTTCTCCACATGTGTGTATTTGATCTCAGTCGGATGCAAATTTCGACTAAGATAGTAAATCAAATGTTCATTGTGAGATTCATCTTCCTGAACCAATACCATCCCAATAGTGGAATGAGAAGCGGCGAGGTACAAAAAGTAATCCTGATTGTAGTTGGGAGGATGCAATAACGGTGCATGGGTCAACGTGTGTTTAAGTGCATCAAAAGATCGATCAACGATCTGGTCCCAAAAGAATGGAATGTTCTGTTTCAACAACCGGGTAAAACCCTTTGTAAGCTCGGCATAGTTAGGAATTAATCGACGTAAGAAGTTTTCTTTCCCCTGCAAACTTTGGAGTTGGCGTAAAGTCGAAGGAGGAGGTAATTTGACAATGGCTTCGACCTTCGATGGATCGACGCGAATGCCTACCTTCGAAACAACAAATCCTAGTAATCGACCCGATTCTACACAGAAAACACATTTATGCGGATTCAACCTAATTCGATAATGCCTACATCTCACAAAGATTGCTCGTAAATGAGTGAGATGGTCGGCCCTACGTAATGAATGAGCAGGTAAATCATCGAGATAAGGCTGTACAATGTGCTTAATGTCATGAAATGCATAAGACATATCCCTTTGAAAAGTTGCGCCAGCGTTCTTTAATCCAAAAGGTAGTTTACAGTAAGCAAACGTTCCCCATGGACAAATAAAATCTGTTTTCGGTTGATCAGCAGGGAGTATGTTTATTTGATTGTAACCTGAAAAGCCATCCATAAAAGAAAACATTTCATTGCCAGCACAATCATCAATTATTTGATCGATATAGGGGGTTGGATAACTGTCTTTAGGACAAGCTCGATTAATATCCCTATAATCGATACATACTCGTATGGTTCCTTGTTTTTTAGTCATAGGAACAATATTCGATACCCAATCTGTTAAGGGTATTGGATAAATGAATCCTGCACGAAGTAGTTTTTCAACTTCTGCTTTAATAGCAGCAACTTTTCTGGGATGAATTTGACGTAAGCGTTGACGAACAGGTTTAGCATCCGGGTAAGTCTTAATTTCATGTACAACGATTGATGGATCAATTCCTGGTATTTCTTCATAGGACCAGGCAAACACATCACAGAATTCTTGAAATAGGGCTTTATAAGCTTTAATTTCATCTTCAGTACAACAAGCACCTATATGAATGTTTTCAATTATTCCTGGTTTTACTGAAATGTCAATGGGAACCGTTCGAGATATATTTTCCAAATTGAACTCAGAATCAGGATTTTGCAAAGGATTCTGCGGTTCTTTAACATATTCAGCAGTAAAAATTGAAGCGAAATCATCTTCAAAATGATCTAGCTCAGGTAAAAACGAAGATCGATGATGTAGATCTTCCCATGGTAAATCATCAACAGACAAAAACTCACAAATTTGCTCATCAGTATGAACAAGTTCAGGAAATGTCGTTGTGACTGAACTAGATATAGAAAGTGATTCCTCATGGATCCCATTCATTGGATCAATTTCTGTTGAAGAGGGGTTGGAAAGTGATTGTATAGCCTGATACACAACTTCAAATGGACTCAAAGGCATCATGCCATCAAATGAATCTAACTCGGAATCGGAAGGTATGATCCAAGGATCATCAAACGTAATAGTGTCTGATGAAATCATGTGAATATTTGCAATAGAAGGCGATATGTTAGGAGGAGGAAAGGAAAAAGTTCCTAGTAAACCAGAATCTTTAATCAAACCTACTCCAACATCCTTATAAGGAATAGCCATTTTACTAACATGTTGGATTGTTTCTGTAGAGGTTGGGTCGGAAGAGAAATAAGTTAACTGATCTATTGTTACGATCCTTCCTTGATATGGAAATTTTATGAGTCGAAAGACCGAAGAAACAATAGCAGTCATAGCATAAGACCAACTTCGACCTAGGACAAGGTTGTAATCTAGAGGGGCATCAACCACTTCCACATATAGATTTACTATTTTACCTTCGACCCCTATGGGTAAATCCTGCAAAATACCAAAAGGTTGAAAACCTCGACCATCAAAAGTCTTAAGAATCGTCGGAGATTGGTTGAGTGTAGGAGAACCAAGTGATTTCCAACACTGAATCGACATAATACACGTTGAAGCTCCCTCATCAATCACAGTCCGAAAAATTGGTATGTTTTTGACTAACACTGGAATCTGGAAAGCCATTTGGTGAGGTAAACGAGGTGTACTATTTTCTAAATCAAAGATTATAAGGTTAGAATCCTGAATATCAACAGCTCCTATAGCAGACAAAAGAATTTTACGCTGCACTGGGCATGATTGCAGCACTTCCAAAGCCGACATTGCTGAAGGAGAAATAGCTAAGTCTTCAACAATGTTGTAATTATGAGCAGCTCTCGCATGTGGATTGAAAGTTGATTTACGAAGAACACCTTTAGCAGGCGGTTTGATTATTAAGTCTGGATTTTGTTTCTCGATCTGTAGCGGACCAGAAACAGGAGGAGGTGTAGTTGATGCGTTTGCATTAGAAGATTCTGCTTCTTTACCATCAACAAGATTCTTAGAACCATAATCTTGCGATCGTGTCGCAACCCTTACATGAGACATCATCATAATAGGTTCTTCAAAAGTAGTCGAGGTAGAACCAACCATCTTACTATCTTGAATTGGAAAAGGATCCTTCAAGACAGTAGGTTGTTGCGATCCTTTAACGAATTTCGTAACTTCGGATCGATATGGACATTCTTTCGTGAAATGATCTTCTTCAAAAATGAAACAAGGATAGCGAGGTTTACGCTTTTCTTCATTGGATTCATAATTATCAATTTTCTCTTTCGAACTCTTTTTGTTTTTATTCTTCACTTTATTTTTACCATTGGATTTATATTTGGCTGTAGATGTCTCTACGATGTGAATATCGGCAGAAACTTTGGGGGAAGATTCTCCTTTCGGGGAATCAGGTAAAGTTATAATAGGAGAAGAATTCTTGGAAGATTTCTTCTTACTTTTAGAATTGACTGTACCAATCATACCATCAGCAGCATGAGACCCTGAAGGAGCAGCAGCTATTTGACCTTGTTTTGGAAGGTCTGGGATTTTTTCATGTAAAGTACCTGACTGTGTATAAACAAGGTCAAGGTACTGAGCTTGAGCAATTACTTGCTCTTCAGTAACAACACCAGCCTTGCTACATCTTCAGTGATCTTGGGTAACAATGATTTAACAAACCATTCTTCCAGAATTTGATCCAGAATGTAAACTTTCACCAAACGTCTCCTACGTCGCCATTCATGAATATGATCAGAAATATACGTGGACGTGGATTGTTTTAGCGAAGTTAATAATTCTGTGCCATTGTCGTATCTGACTGGCAACTGAAAATGAGTCAAGAAGGCAGTTGCTAACTGACTGAAGTTATGAAATGAGCCTCGTGGTAACTCAATGTACCATTTGGCAGCAAGACCTATAAGAGTTCTTGCGAAAAGATGTAAACGAATCGAATCATCAATGATTAAGTTAGATGCACACCAAAGGTGATAAGTCATGACATGGTTCGATGGATCCTCTCCTGACTTACCTTCGAATTTTGGTATATCAATGGGCAACTTATGAGGCATTGGCGGCCAGTTCTGATAATAAAAAATTGGATCATTCGTAAGGCGCGTCAAATCAGGTAAGTCCAAAGTTGTAATAAACGGTAATTGACGGTTAGGGTCTCAAAAACCTTGAGAAGCCAAAGCAGATCCAGGAGGCGGATACCCAGGATAACTGGGAATCAGATTAGCATTAGGAATCGTGTAACCTCCCGGAAAACCAGGATGAATCAGACCATATTGAGGTTGTTGATAAGTATAGCCAGGGTACGGTTGATACTGATAGTTTGGATTCCGTGTATAGGGATAGAATTCCCTGGTATGGTTGATATATAAATTGTGGTTGACTTGTAACAACTGTACTTGTACCATCTTGTCCTATAGGCATCTGAACCGAAGCCTGGATTGAAGATCCTGACTGGGGTACAGAGACTTGAGGGATTTGCACGGATACAGGGATAGAAGAAGCTGGTGTTACAGATACTCCAGAAACAGGTGTTACAGGTTGAACAGACATTGCAGCAGTTGCAGCAGTTTGGGGCGGAGTCTGAGGTGTACTAGGCCCAGACTTCTGAACTGAACTAGGTGCAGGAGTTTGAATAGCTGGCTGAACAAGTTGCTGGGTTGGACCATAAACTAAAGGCTGTTCAGGTTGATAAGGCAACTGCACATTAGGCTGCAAAGGCTGTTGATATTGGGACGGATCCCACACCATTATTCCGGGGTATTGTCTCGTACAAGGTTGAATGTAAGGACCATAACCTGGTTGAACGTAGGGTTGATAATTAAATGGTAAATTTTCGGCTCCTTGAATAGATGGTTGACCAGAAGGCTGTTGGAAACCTTGAATTGGGTACTGACCTTGAGGTTGATAACCCTGAGGCGCGTACTGAGGCTGGGGTTGATAAGGACCCTGAGGAGCATATTGAGCTTGGGGTTGACCTTGAGGTATGTACTGTCCTTGAGGTTGATAACCCTAAGGTACATACTGTCCTTGGGGTTGTCCCCCAAAATAATATGATTCCATAGTTTGTCCTGGGAAAAATCTACCTTGAGGTTGTGCCCCAGGTGGTAATTGACTACCTGAAGGTTGCCCTCCAGGCGGTAATTGACTTCCCTGAGGTTGCCCCCCAGGGGGTAACTAACTTCCCTGAGGTTGCCCCTCAGGCGGTAACTAACTACCTTGAGGTTTCCCCCCAGGCGGTAACTGACTGCCTTGAGGTTGCCCCCCAGGCGGTAATTGACTGCCTTGAGGTTGAGGATTCGGAATATTACCAGACATCATAAAAATTTTCTTTGCGTTCAACGTTTCAATGTTAAATCCGTTAAAACCAGATGATAACACATTTTCAACTGGTCGAGGAGCTGCTCCCGAGAAAGTACCAGACAGAGCCTGATATCCTGAAGGAACAGAAGGATCACCGTGTAAAAATGATTCTGGTGTCTGAGAAAACATGGATGACTCTCCTGCCATAAAAGATGACGGATAATAACCTCTGGGTGTAGGATGAAATGGAATTCGAGGTGGATAAAAAGCAAGACCCGGATTCTCTTAAAAGTTCGTTAAAGAGAGATACCAAGGATTAGTTCGAATGGGGCTGTAGAAAATAGATTCACGCTCCCTAAGATTTAACGATTGAGGGGAGTCGGGAAGAGATATATCTTCGTCTGGATTAACAAGTTCTTCAATAGAAATAAGTCCAGATGGAAGATCGTCAGTGATAATATTTCTTACCCTAGGTGAACCTGGATCGCTAGAAGTTGGTGTAATAAATCCTGAAGATGTTTCCAAAACAGAAGATTCAGTTTCAGTTTCAGAGATTTCAGGTTCGTCAACTAATTCACCAGAAGGAGAAATACTTCCAGTAACTTCAGAAACTGAAATCGGTTATTGAATGTATTCTGTTGTAGGTATTTGATGATAAGGATGAATAACTATAGATGAACTTCCAATTTCTGTTGATCTAATTCTACCACTACTGGATGATACCAGAGCCCGAAGCCCTTCAAGCTGACGCGGTGAATATTCAGGGGGTTTCCCTTGTATTCTCCGGGATTGTCTCGGCAATTCCGACACGATTAAAAATTAACTAATCACACACAAACAAAGAAAAATTTCAATGAAAACACCTAAAGTCTCTAAGAAACAAACAATTGAATCATACGCTTAAAAAAAATCTAAGAGTTCAAACCACACACAAACAGTAACTTTCCTTACTAAAAAACACTAGTTGGTGATGAAATCCAACTTAGTAGAATTTTAATACGAAAAGGGCGGTTGGAACAGTTACCCCGACAACCTGCTTAATGAAACAGACCGGTGCAAGTTTCTCCACTATACCATCTCGAGTGAAGATAACCCTCCGGAGAGTCCAAGTGAGTCTAGCCGACGTCTGTTCCAGGTACAGTGGGATCTTCCATCCACCGTCACCTTAGGAAAGAATCCTAAAGATTATGGTCTCTAAGGTTACCAACAGAAACAAATATACCTGGGGGAACAGTCTACGATCCGACACACACGCAAGGGCAGAGTAACAAAGCTCAATCCCCTTGAAGGCTCCTTAAAATAATTCAAGGTATGCCAACAAGTGACCCCTGGCTCCTCAACAATGGTCTATTCGAGGTTTACCGTTGTTAATACGTGTATATCTTCTATCGTTCCCAATGAGGAAGGATTGATTACCCCACTGGTTCAGATATGATCTCGTGCTTGACTCCTTTAAGAGGAGCTTCACAGAGCATACATGCAACAATTGGAATTCTTCCTACCGCAAGATTTGTCTACTTGTTTGTTTTAGCTATCTTGGAGAGTTAATTACTCCCTACTCCAAGATACTAGCCTAAGTTATGTTGGTGATAAGAGCCCTAAAAATAAAAATTACTAGATGAATTTTAATTAAGCGTTGCTTTTATGAGCTGTTCCTTAAGTCAATGGGTGCGGAAATGAAACTTTGATGATGTGAAGATTGGACTTCCAAAAACACTAAAAATGCACCTAGAAATGATAATCAATTCTTTTTCGTTCAATGAACTTTGTATCTAAAGAAAGATTTGGAGAATGCAATTCTTTTTCCTTCTTTAAACATAACGAATAATTGAAAGAAAATATTTTTTGTCTTTTCAATAATGAGATAAATTATCAAAACTCATAACAAAATCCTTTTTCTTTCCAAATTCAAAGCGACAAAACAATTTTCCTTCGAAAGAAAGCTACAAAATTTTAAAACTACTCAAAACTACAAAAACTAATCTTGAGATCTATTGATTCTAATTTGAATAGAAGCTTTGAGATTTTTTGGAGAATGTTTTTCTTAGTTGTTCAACAAACTAAGGATCTATTCGTCCAGAATAACAAACAGATAAAAAACACTCAAAATATGTTTTTTATAAAAATGAAATTCAAAACCTTCAACCAAGTTTTTCGAAGATTCGCAAAGAAACAAATGGCTTTATTTCTCAATAAAGGATGTTTCCACAATCATGTCGGATTCAGCAAAAAGTCAAAAAGATCAATGTAATCTGAGATACTTCAAACTTTCAATGCTTTGAATCACTACAAAAACCAAGTGAAAATCAATCCAAAATGCAAAATCTTCTAGAAAATCACCAAAACATCAAAACTGTTGGAGTTCATTCACAAAAAATTCTTGACAGAAACAATGATCAGTCTGGGTAGAAACAAAAGATGTTAAATCCAAATAAAAAATAAACTACAGAAAGAAATATGGAGGTTTTCTAAAATTTTAACAGGGTCCGCAGGCTATCAGTATAACCAGGTGCAGTCCCGCACTGTTATCTCACAGAAAGTGCGAAACTGCCCGCTTTGTCTAAAGAAGGCAGAGTGCGGTCTCAGGAAAAATTATAGAAAAACATAAAAATTTTCAAAATTTTCAAAAACAGGGAAAATCTAAATTACCCAGACAGATATGTATCAATCAAAAATAAGGAAAAAATGTTTCCTCAAATCAAGATAAAAGAGAACCAAAAACTACAAGTTCCTTCCCCAGCGGAGTCGCCATTTTGTTGTGTAGATTAATCCGTCTTGCGGACAAGACCGATCTCTCTAGTACTAAAAGTAACTAGCAACAAACAACCAATTATACTAATTTCTCTCTAAGCATATAAGATTCATAAAAATTCTATATAGGTGCAAGGCCTACCTTATTTCCAACGCTTGTTTGAAATTGTTGTCGTCCCTCGTGCACTTGAAGGAGTGTTCTTCATAAACCTGCAGTCACAAACAAGAAAAATATTACATAGCACCTGTATAGACATTATTATAAATCATACTTATCATAGTGATCAAGGAATCTATGAAATAAACCATGAATAGAGAACTTATTGAGAAAAATGAGTATATTTGTATTAACTTCAAATGAAAGAAAACCTTTACAACCTGTGCCTTGATGTCATGTAGGTCTTCCTGGGGTCCGAAGCAGGAATCTCTTCTACTTTGATAAGCTTTGCACTCTTTCAACCAAGGCTAAAATAGGTATGTAATCTCCCCTTACAGAAAGTCTTAATTAACAGAGTATGAATCTCAACAACATTTAGCCTCAAATATCCTAAAGCTTGAACTCCCTTTGAGGCTACCCAAGGCCTCTTTTTATAGTAGAAAAGAGGAGGTTTTATGTTCCAAATATGAAGGGATAGAATCCTCCTTCAAAGGGATTAGCTCCTTACATCAAGGGGTTAGCTCCATCAAGTAAGGGATACATGAACCTTATCAAAGCGTATCCATTCCCGAAAATTACCATCTAGAATCTTCTAGAATTGATCTGAAATCAACTTTTTAACTTTACTTTCTCACCTTTTTGAGTTTTACAGAGGTCCGCACCTATAACACAAAGAACGTGCGGTATGGTTCCGCAGGAGAGCTTAAATTTAGGTGCGGGACCGTAGGTAATGAATAGAGAAAGTACGATACCAAAGTTTAGGGGATTTTTAGGAACTTTCTTCTGATTTTCAAGGCTTGACATGAAGAACTGATATGTTAGACTTGCAAAAGGAGGAAGTATGAGTAATAATGAGCTCATACTCATAGCATAATGTTAGGATGACAATTTTTAGTGTAACATTAGGCTCACAGCTGATAATGCTCCTAATTTTTCGGTGGTTTTAAAATAGAAACCATGGTTCATTACCCCATACAATAGATTTCCATGACGGAAAATATTCTTTGACCATAGTGTGCACCATGTGATGGCTATCATCATCTTCAGTTGGTTACATAACTTCGTATGGAACGCTATAGATAGCTTGAGGCAAGCAAATCTGTGACCGGCAGTCACCTCCATTGTCTTGCTGATTGTTGGACTAAATTTCCAGCAGCATCGTTGTTCGGCTAGCCAAACGGTCATTGCATTAAGTTTGATGATCCACGATCTTCTCCGTTTGAAAAACACGTGCCTTGACATGATATTAACTGACTTGGCTAATAGATAGGACGGGATTAACGATTGTGTTTATTACTGTGGGTTAACACCTAAGCACTACATGTATACTAAACTTGACTTAAACATAACTGACCGCATACGACTCCTATCACATGATATAAATCATTTTAAAAAATATTTGAAATATATTTTCATCATAATACATGACTTGACAAAATTGGATGCACTTTTTTGTTTATTTTTAAAAACAGAGGATGTTACCGGAATTTCTGGTAGCATCGAAATAAAAGAAAAATAGACAGAAACAGGAATATAACAGACTGTCCAAAAAGGATAAACAGGCGCTACCAGAAATTTCGGTAGCGACCAATTTTTTTTTTGAAATTTTCAAAGTCTAATCCTAAAAACAAAAATTTTAAATAGACTAATGACTTAGCAAAGAATTTTGCTAACATTGAGGACCCACCTAGCGGAGCTCAGCCCTAGAGATTTTGTATATTTAGGGAAATCGGCCAATATGAGGATGCTTCCTATTTTTTGATGACATGTAGACCTATTTTTTTACTGACATTTTGGTCAGGGACATGACTTGTATATTGTCACTCATATATTTTTTGATGTATATATGTGAGATGTGTATTTTTGCGGCTCTTATGATGTGTCTATTGTTATTTTATTGATTGATGTTGTGTACCTATGATGGATATATATTTTTATGTTTTTTTCTTTTCTATGGATGGTGGTTTAAACGAGATGCATTCCAGTCTAGAATGTGATTAGTTATGCAATCAGTTGTCTGGTTTATATTTCTTGGTATATGTGTGAATGTTATATGATCAAACTGACAACTTAATATTTGTGCATGCAAATACTTCCTAAATAGTTGAGAATATCGTACCTCAAAATCTTGGTTTAATTGCGAAACCAGTATTTGGGAATCAAGGTAGATATGTAAATGGTGAATGCCTTAGTTGAAGGCATCGCTCATCAGCCTGATGACTACATCATATTCTGCTTGATTATTGGTGGTTGATTCGATGCATACTATGTTGGTGAAGAAAGGCGATCGGTCAGGATAGTAAATGGCCCAGGCGACTATTGTTATATTTTGAGACCATCGTGAGGCTCCATCAGCGAATCAAAAATAGTGGATGGGGGGACGATCCATCTGTGACACCAGAGAATTTTTAAGAACAATCCTTTTATGATTGTGATCATGTCAAAATTAGATTATGCTACATGAATCTTATATCTAAGGTTGAGACCTCCTGTCCTTATGGGTGAAATTATTTGAGGTAGAGCCCATTGATGGGGTTAGCTAGGCATGCACTGTCAAGCTCTGACAGGATGTATTCTTCCTTGAGGAGGCAATATTTTATGATGTAGGGACCTTTCCATAATGTTTCAAACTTCCCGGGTCCTAGGGCCTATTTCGCAACATCGTAGCGGAGGACTAACTCTCCCTCGATAAATGAACAAGGGGTGATGTTGTGGTCGAATGTTGCTTTTACCCATTTTTTATGTGCCTCATTATGTTGGAGCGACTCTCGTAGATTTTCGTTGACAAATTCTAACTGTACCAATCGTTGTTGTAAAGGCTAGGTATCATCGAGGAGTTCAATGGTGGCGTATAATTTCGGGATTTCGCGTTCGATGGGAATAACGAATTCTACCCCATACACTAGTTGGAAGGGTGTGAATCCTGTTGAGTTTTTAACTGTCGTGTGTTATGCCCACAGTACTGAAAAAACCATGTGGTGCCACTTTGTCTTATGGTTACTCACCATACGATGTAACATTGTTTTAAGCACTTTGTTGAAAACTTCTACCTATCCATTGGATTGAGGATAGTATGGTGATGTGAATTCATGTGTGAACCCTAGGTGATGAGACAAATCTTGGAATATTTTGTTTTCGAAATGCTTTCTGTGATCGGAGACTAGCTCCTTAGGCACACCGAACTATGCGATGACATGATTGAACAGAAACCGTTCAGTGGTTTCTGTCGTGTTGTTGTATCTGAGCATGGCTTCCGCCCATTTGGTGAAACAGTCGATGCCTAAAATGATGTATTTGTGGTTGCTATATGACACAGGGTTGCAAGTCATAAATTCGATTCCCATTTGTAAAAAAGGACTAGCTACGATGACCGGGTGCAGACGAGTGGGGGGTGCTCTTGCCTTGTGGGCAAAGCGTTGGCATCACTCACTATTAGGTCCCTATATTACTAGTATAGTCCCTAATTGTTGTTAGTGTAACCCCCTTATTGTTATTATTGTACCCCTGTAACCCCCATATTGTTATTATTGTGCCCTTAAATTATTATTTTTAGGTCGGCTAGGATTACATTGTGGCCACACTAAGATTACATTGTGGCCCCATGGACTCCTATATATAGAAAGGAGGTGTTAGCACCTAATTTGTACCTTAGGCTGAAAGAAGGCAAATTAGGGTAACCTTAAACCACGCTCAGCCTTGTAGCTATCCCTACAAGGTCAAGAGAGGGCTCTCTCCGGAAAAAAAATTCAATGAAGTATAACTGTGAACTGATATTAGGCTAAGTATAATGATAAGAGATGTTTTAAATGAATTTTTAGGGTTGTATGGAAAAATATGGGACAGTTTGAATCTGAGGAATTAAACCAGAGATACAGGGTATTTCGTGGGGCAAGGTAGGCAGGAATTTTAACAATTAAGTTTAAATAAGGATGGAATGGTAAGACTGGTGAGGAGCTGAAAAGGGCATAGAAGATGGATCCTTTTCAAACAGAGGAAAACATAGAATATTGAATGCTTTCCCAAGGCAGAGCATTAATAATAGATTCTACCTATCTAACTTGAAAGAATTCAACCAGGAATTGTGAATGAATGAATGGTAAACATAACAATTAACATATGAACACAAAAGAAAGAATAGATGTTAAAATTCATACCACAGGGATCCCACAAATCAGAGCTGCATATCTTTATTAATTCCCTGTCAAAACTGTTACAATGGAGCACAGAGCGTCCTCAAAGGTTTCCAACTTATTCCACACTGTATTCCCTTACTGACTTACAAATGACTGAAAATTACATTAAATAGACGGAAATCTGAGAGAAGTAGATCCACAGAAAGAGGAGCAGTTTTGCGAGCTAAAGAACTGACATCCGAACATAGGAAAGAGACCAAAAGTAGGCCCCTAAAAAGGAGAGACAATACGTATTGACCATTTAAAGATTTTCTATTATATCCAACAAATGAGAAGAAGAAACTTGTAGAACCAAGCCCTTTTAAATCGTCGCTGAAGAAACCGTGATGATTTTATGTCTGTATTTGGCTCTCGGCCTCTTGACTGTCTCTATGTTTTTATCCTTCGAAGAATAACCAACTTTTGAAGAAAATGCTTTTGAAACCATAAAAACGAGATTTCACCTTTGATGAAGAAAAGTCTCCTCTATTAAATGAAAAAGAGCAAAGGGAAAGGGAGGTGGGCCCATATTGCGATCGCAAATCGCAATCGAAGGAAGGGAGGGAGAGTATCACACAATGGAGCAAATGTGATTGGAGTTTGTGATGCGATGGTGTATAGGAGGGAAAGGGAAATTGCAATCGCAAATCGGGATGGAAGGGAAGCAGGAATGTGTCGTAGAAACTTGTGATAAGTTGTAGGACGTCTGGGAGATTGCGATGCAATGAATCGCAATCGCAAACCGGCGAAGGAAGGGAGCGGAGGTTAATTTAAACATTGCGACATTACAATGCGATCCATCGGAAGGAGGGGTTATGCGATTGGATCGGAGGAGGGGATGCGATCAATCGCATCGGAGTTTTATAATCGGGGAAAGGTCAATCGGAGATGGACTTTAAATGATGCGATGCAATCGATCGGAGGTGAGTCGATCAAAATTGTGTTAATCGCATCGGCAGTTCGGGACTATGCGATGTGATGGATCGGGGGAAAGGGAATGTGATTGCGATCGGAGAAGGGTTTTACAATGAATACTTTAAAATTTTATGAAATGAAGTCTAAAGGATAAATGGGAAAGGGGTTAAAGTTAGGTTATTGGGGACTTTGTTCACTTAGGCATAATTTCCAATCCAGGAGTCAGTTTTGAGAGTATAATATACCGTTGGAAAGCTCTTTCCAGGCTCTTTCTGATGGACATAATTAGAACATGATTCTGCACTGAAAATGATGTGGAAAACACCTCTGAAAGGCAGGGAGGTGGCTTGGTAGAGATAGCAGCTTCTGAAGTGCAGCTTATTACATATGGTGACATAAAATTACATAAAAGATGGTAATAAAGCAAAGTACCATGTTTTCACCTCAAAACATGGTTTTGAGGTGAAAATTACATCAGGCTCAATAGAACATTTCTTTGATTTTCCCAGATACTGTGACTTTAATTTTATTTGACCTCCTCATGATCTTGTTGATATTTATTGACACTTGACTCATTTATTTGACCATGATGAGACCCTAGTACCTAATGAGACCCACCCTATGACCTAATAATATGAATTACGAAGTGAAAGTGACACATGACTGAAGACCATAGAGAGGGGAATCAACAAGTTTCACAAGAGGGAAAACTGAATGAAAAACCACTACCATAAATGAATTCATGACCTAATGGAATGATGAAAATTTATGGTATGAGACTCCTAATATGCAAATGAAAAAAGAGTAAATTTGATCACTGATGGCAGTATGACAAGACTAGCACTAACAGGAGGTTTTGTAATTTGTATCATCCAAGAATTTTTCATTCATGTAATGTATTGGAGGTTTCCCCCTCAAAGTGTCTTATTTCTAAGGTGTTGATATCTCTTTTCTTCTATTTTTGGAGTTGGTTTCACAACATTTGGTATCAGAGCTTTGGATTCTAGGGTTTTCGCTGATCCAAACTAGTCATCGTGGCATTTTCGCTATAAATTTTTTTCTACGAAGGTTTAGAAGCTGAAATTTTTAGATTTCACAGCTGAAATATTGAGGAAAATCGTCGCAAAATTTTAGAGCTTGGTTGGCAATATTTTCGGAGATATGATTTGTGGAAGTTAGGGCTTTTTGCAGGCTCCTGAATTTAACCTAAACAGGGCATTGCGGCATTTTCACTATAGCTTTTTTTCTACGAAAATTCAGAAGCTGAAATTTTTATAGAGCGAAGTTGAAATCCTGAGGAACATCTTCGCAAAATTTAAAAGCTTGGTTCGCAATATTTTTCGGAGATATGATTTGTGGAAGTTAGGTCTTTTTCAGGCCCCTGAATTTCATCTCAAAGAGGTTATCATGGGAAAATATTCATAACTCTCTCTCTGAGAATCGGATTGGAATGTTGTAAAAAGTGGCCGCAAGTACACGGACTTTGGTTTCTTTTCTATCAATTTCAAAGCCAAAGGAGGAAACAGTGATACGTGGCAAGTCGTACAAGTTCGCTCTACTGGACTAGTCCATAATTGGGTCATTGTGGGAGATTGGACATAACTTTTTCTTGAAGAATCCAAATTAGGTCAAACCTGTGACATTTGAAAGAAGCTTCAGAGGGCTACTACAAGCCCAAATTTCAGATATTGAGGATCTGCAATTATAGAGATAATTAAATTTCAATATAGAGCTCCTCAAAATAAAGTAAAAGGTGTGTATTTTTTTTTTCCCAAATTGCAGAAGTATTGTTTGAAGAATCAAGTTGAATTGATTCCAAGGGCATATTGTAGAATAGATATCAGTATTGGATTCTAAAATGGCCCCTAAAAATAATTCAACACCCATTAAGCCTTTATAAGGCTCTACTATGACTCATGAAGACGAGTAATGACATCATGACATATCAAATTTACAAGAGCAAGTGCAACAAATTTCACTCTCGCAAAGTGCAACAAAAAATGACATGGAAGTTTTGAAGAAAGGCATGGAAACTAAGATGGATGGTTTGAAGAAAGGCGTGGAATATAAGATGGATGGTTTGAAGAATGGCATGAAAGCTAAGATATATGACATGGAAGCTAGCATGGAATCTAAGATGGATGACATGGAAGCTAAGATCGATGAAAAAATGGAAAACATGAAGAATGATCTAAAAGCAGACATGGAAGGTTTGACAAAGTTGATACAATAAATGTTTCCTGATGGTGAAAAGATAGTAGAGGAAACTCATGATGAGAACAAAATAAATGTTAATCGTGATTTCATAAACTCTAATGTTGGCGGGAAGAACCACCATATTCTAAAAAGGTATATGAGGAAGTTTGATGGAAATGATTTTGTAACATGGATACTACAGATGGAGCAATATTTTGATCCCAATAATGTGCAAAACACACAAAAGGTGCGCATTATAATTTTACATTTGTATGGTATCGATGGCTTTGCTCCCGTAAAAAAATTGTCACTTGGTCAATTTTTATAGAGGAAATGATAGCACAATATGAGGATACAAAGAGAAACACCTTCTTTAGCCAATTGATAAATCTCAAACAAAAGGGTTTAGTGGGGGAGCACATTGAGGACTTCCAAAAATTTAATATAAGGGTAACTGATATTCTAGAGGAACACAGGATTGATCTCTTCATAGGTACTTTAAAGGATAACATCCAACATGGAGTTCACGTTTTGGAACCTGATTCATTAGAGAAGGCATTCAGGTTGGCAAGAAAAATTAAATGTATAATTATGGCAACAAGGAAGCCTACCACTCACTTCTATAAAGAGGGAAGTATTGCTACTCCTAGATTTTCACAACCTACAAGGTTGACACCACCACAATTGGAAGAAAAAAGAGCAAAAGTGCTTTGCTACAGTTGTGATAGAAAATACACTAAAGGTCATAAGTGTGCTGAGAAGAAATTATTTTACATAGATTGTGAAGAGGAAGAAGAAAATGAACAAGAAGAGGATATACACCAGGAACCAACCCAAGAAGAGGAAGAAATGAGTCCGACCATATCATGTAATGCATTGGCAGGAATTACCACACCTCAAACTCTCAAGATAGAAGGACATATCAAGAAGAAAAAGGTAATAGTGTTGATTGATTCAGGTAGTACCCATAATTTTATTCATTGTAAGGTAGCCAAGGAATTGAATTGTTTCCTATACCCAGCACCAGAATGTCAAGTGATGGTTGCAAATGGCGGAACTATAAATTGCTTTGGAAAATGCCATAATATCAAGCTAACCAGGGGGGAATACGTATTGAATAGTCCAATGCTTTCCATTCCTATGGGAGGCGTTGATGTTGTACTAGGAGTACAATGGTACAATCTTTGGGGACGGTAGCTTTTAATTTTCAAGAACTTTTCTTGAATTTTTTTTCAGAAGGAAAGGAAGTCGAATTACAGGGTATTGCAAGGAAGCTAGGAAAGATAATAAGCTCTAATGTCATGACAAATATTCTAAAGAAAGAACAACGAGGCGTAATTGCACAATTATGCTCACTAGAAGTTCCAACATCAAAATCATCTATTTCTGCAGATCTCCAAAAAGTCTTGGACAATCATTCCAAGGTTTTTGAAACTCCCAAAGGACTCCCACCTATTCGTGATCATGATCATGCTATTCACTTGATTCCAGGAAGTGTTCCTCCAAACATCAGGCCTTATAGATATCCTTATGTCGAAAAGAGCGAAATTGAACATATGATTGCAGAAATGTTAGAGGCTGGTATAATTCAACCTAGTCAAAGTTCTTTCTCTGCTCCTGTAGTATTGCTACACAAGAAGGATCGATCATGGTGCATGTTTCCGGATTATAGGAGCTAAATAAGCTCACCATTAAAGATAAATTTCCCATTCCTGTGATTGATTAATTATTAGATGAATTACATGGAGAAATTTATTTTACCAAGTTGGATCTTCGTTCAGGGTATCATCAAATTAATATGAAGGCTAAAGATATTCCGAAAACAGCATTTCGAACTCATGAGGGTCATTATGAATTTTTGGTCATGCCTTTTGGCCTTACCAACGCACCTTCTACATTTCAAGGCTTGATGAATTCCATTTTCAAACCCTTCCTTAGAAAATTTGTGCTAGTATTTTTTGATGATATACTAATCTACAGCAGGTCTTGGAAGGATCATGTTCAACATGTTGACAGGTTGCTCAAACTATTGCAGGAGAAACAATTATGTGCAAAAACATCCAAATGTTTCTTTGGAATACAAGAGGTGGAATATCTGGGTCATATTGTATCTCACGATGGTGTTAAGGTAGACCCTAACAAAATTAAAGCCATTAAAGAATGGAAAGTCCCCACAACCATAAAGCAGTTGCGAGGATTTCTCGGGTTAATATGGTATTATCGCAAGTTTTTTAAGAATTATGGGATAATAGCAGCACCTCTAACAACATTATTGAAGAAAGATGCATTTTCATGGACTCCTGAAGCAACTAAGGCCTTTGAACATCTTAAAGAGTCAATGTGCCTAGCACCAGTCTTAGCTATGCCAGACTTCACAAAAACCTTTATTGTGGAATGTGATGCCTTAGGAAATGGAATTTGTGTTGTTTTAATGCAAGAAGGAAGACCCATTGCTTTTGAAAGTCGTCCAATAAAAGGAAAGTATTTACAGAAAGCTATTTATGAGAAATAAATGTTAGAAATACTTCATGCATTAAAGAAATGGCGAACTTACCTAATGGGAAGACAATTCAAGGTAAAAATTGATCATGATAGTCTTAAACACTTTTTGGAACAAAGACTATCTTCAGAAGAGCAGCAAAAATGGGTCACAGAGATGTTGGGTTATGACTTTGAAATAATATAAATAAAAAATGGAAGCTAAATGTTGTTGTAGATGCACTCTCAAGAAAGAATGAAGAGGTGGAGGCATTGATTTTTGCCATTTCTATTATCCAACCAGATTGGATAACCGAAGCAAGGGATGAATGGAAGAAGGATGAAGAAGTGTGGACACTCATTCAAAAGTTGCAGTAAGATCCTAGTACATATGATACATTTAGTTGGAAAAATGATTCCTTATGGTACAAAGATCGCTTATATCTTTGTAAGAATTCCCAACTAAAACAAAACATTATTTTGGAATCGCACACTTCTCCTTTAGGAGGACACTCAGGATTTTTAAAAACTTACCACAGGGTGAAGAAAGAATTTTTTTGGGATGGCCTTAAATCTGATATTCAAAAGTTTGTGGAAGAATGTTTGGTTTTCCAGCAGAATAAATTTGAGACAATTAAGACCTTGGGACTTCTACAACCTTTATCCATTCCAAGTCAACGTTGGGAGGAGATTTCAATGGATTTTATCACAGGTTTACCTAAGTCCGAAGGAAAGAGTATCATCATGGTGGTAGTTGATAGACTTACCAAGTATGCACACTTTTGTGCATTATCTCATCCATTTAAAGCAAGTATAGTTGCTACTACATTTATGGACACAATTCAAAACCTACATGGAAACCCAAGGGTTATTATGAGCGACAGAGATCCAATTTTTACTGGAAATTTTTGGACGGAGTTATTTTCTTGTTTGGGTACTCAATTAGCTCATATCTCATCTTATCATCCTCAATCCGATGGTCAAATTGAGATAGTAAATAAAATTTTGGAAGGATATCTTCGTTGTTTTTTATTTGATAAACAAACATAATGGGTCAAGTGGTTACCTCTCGTTGAATGGTGGTATAGCACTTCCTTCCATACTGCAACAAAAATGACACCATTTATGGCACTTTATGGATATCATCCACCCTCCATCACATCATCTTTAAGAGAAAATTCGAAGGTTCAAGCAGTGGAAGATCACATCGAGCATCAACAAGAAGTTCTCCAGCTCTTAAAGGATAACCTGAATTTGGCACAAAATCGAATGAAACAACAGGTAGATCAACATCGCAACGAGAGAAGTTTTGATGTAGGAGACTGGGTAGCTACAACCATACAAACAAATTTCCCTCAAGCAAGCTAAGAAGGGTAATAAATTATCGCCAAAGTACTATGGTCCTTACAAGGTGTTGCAAAAGATTGGTACTATGGCATATAAATTAGAGCTTCCTGCTTCCTTTCGAGTGCATCCAGTTTTCCATGTTTCATGCTTAAAGAAGTTTATAGGTGAAAATATTCCAGTTCAAACAATATTGCCAGAACTTGATGAGGAATGAAAAATCATATTGGATCCTGAAGCGGTCACGAAAACAAGAACTCGACAGCTACGAAATCGATCAATTTCAGAGTATCTCATCAAGTGGAAGAACTTACCCATTGAAGATTCTACATGGGAGGATGAGAATTTTATACAGAAGCACCTAGAGCTACTCAAGCATTGAGGACAGCACTTTTTTGAAGGAGAGGGGCATGTTAGGTCCCTATATTACTAGTATAGTCCCTTATTGTTGTTAGTGTAACCCCTTTATTATTATTATTGTACCCCTGCAATCCCCATATTGTTATTATTGTGCCCTTAAATTATTATTGTTAGGTCGGCTAGGATTACATTGTGGCCCCACTAAGATTACATTGCGGCCCCATGGACTTCTATATATAGAAAGGAGGTTTTGTAATTTGTATCATCCAATAATTGTTCATTCATGTAATGTATTGAAGGTTGCCCCCTCGAAGTGGCTTATTTATAAGGCGTTGATATCTCTTTTCTTCTATTTTTGGAGTTGGTTTCACAACACTCACACCTTTTGACTACCTAAATGCAATCAGGGAATAATGTGGGGCAGAAATAACCTTCCCATAGGACTTTCTGGGCGGTATCCATCCCAGAGAGGTGGTCGCTGCAAGATCCATTATGACAATCACTTAGGGCTTGCTCAACTTGGTTGTCCATGAGCCATCGTCATAGGATAGTATCGATGCCTCGTTGATAAAGTACATCTCCCATGACGAGGTATCAAGGGGCCTGGTGGGGTATGCGCCTTCGGTCCTCATGTGTGAGCTTAGGATTTAACTTTTGGGTCCGTAAAAATAAGAGGATATCGTCGTACCAAGGATCGTCACTTGTCACTAGAAATAGATGTTCGTTAGGTAGTGAGTTGTTGACTGGGGATCCTTTAGTCTGACTTGGGAGGTCAGTGATGAACTCAACTAAGATCAAAGATTCTTTTCTCTTAGGGGAGAAAAAATGCAAGTCAAGTTCCTGCAGTATGACTATCCAGCGAGTGTATTTTTGGTTCATCATATGGCGGGTTAGTAGGTATCTCATGGGGTTGATAGCTGCAACGACTGTTGTAATCTATAGGATAATGTAGTGTCAAAGATTTTGTACTGCGTGTATTGTTAATCAAGGTTGTCAGTGATGTCAATATGGCATTGACAGAGATGTCAATATTCTTGAGATGTTTGGTTCCAGATGATGATGCCATGACTCTTAGTTGATACCATCAATGAAGATGTCAAGTCACGAAGAATTCAAGCCACTAATGAAGGAATCCCTAAGAAGTACTTGATCTAATGTTGCATGCACTTGATGATCTAGATGTCAAGTCATGAAGAAGTCAAACCACTATTGAAGGAAGCCCTAAGAAGTACTTGATCTAATATTGCATGCACTTGATGATCTAGACCTTAACCTTTGATGACATATGGAGAACTAAACGTCATGGTGATCACATGGTTGGAAGATTAGATGATGACATGGAAGATCTAATTTGATGGTCGGAATACTATCTTACTATATTAGAACTTTCCTAATGATGCAATTTCCTATGTCATATCACTGCACTATGACATGAATACATGATGACAATATGATGAATCACTTGGTGACATGGAGGACCTCATGATGATGTGGAAATAATATAAAGACATGGTTGGATTCATACCAATGAAGAAGGCCTAATAACCTCTTAATGTCCCAACCACTTTCTGCACTTAAAACTTCAAGGATAGTTATAAAGAAAAATAAATTTTGTCACCTTGGAGGCATCCTATAAAAATGAGTCCTAGACCATCTGAAAGAGGACTTTTTCCTCTTTCCAACGAGCCTTTACTTGCCCCAAAAATCCCTGTGGTTGATGAGATATGCAATTTTTAAGTTAAGAAAAAACAACCTTAGCAGTGAGCCAATCTATCCTCGTCCTTCATATCGGCCTACCTCCAGAAAGAAATGTCCATTCATTCTAACATAAAAACAGTATTAATATGAGTTCAGAAGCCTAATTTTAGTAATCAAACTTTGGTGAAAAATATATAAAAGAAGCTCAGAAGTGACCAAGGAGGCCGAGGAGGATATTTTTGGGTTAATTCAGTTGTTAAAGTGTGATATATCTTCAAGGAAGTGTCGTACAACGATCTGTGTTGTGACAGCCACCTGTTAAAGTAACCTAAAATCATATTGTATTCCTATTTCAGACTTGTGGTTATCAAGGAGGCTTAGAAGCTCAAACTAGAACTTGTGGATGGGTTACTGACCTCAGGAACAGACTTACAGCAAACTTTTAAGGATCAATATTTAGGGCTTCAAATTTTGATAACAACCTTGTGAATAATAAATTGCATACATGAAGGCAGCATTATATCATAACAAGCATCTCATATTTCTTTCCTTAAGAAAGGCATCCTTAATACCATATTAGAGTTGCAATTCTTGGATTATTTGCAAACCTTTGATAACAACCTTATGAATAATAATTGCAGACCTGAAGGTAGTCTCCATTGCACACTATTTAGACTTAAGGATAATATTTTCTACACAAAGCTCTTTATACCTGTGGAAAGATGAGACCCCGATTGAATAATATGGAGCTGACCTAGTTATATTACTTAAAGAAGTGAAGCCTTGAAGAAGAGCTTACAACAGTCATGAGAGAGCCTTGTTTGGAGTATCATTCAAAGCTATTTGGAGAAGACTTTGGAAGACAACCTTGAATTAGTTTTTGGAGACTTGAAGAGGACCTTGAAGAGTTGTTTTTGAAGAAGACCATTTGCATCTGGAAGGTTTCTTGGAAGAGTTGTTGAGCCACAATTGAAGGCTTGTAGAAGTTTTTTTTATGAAGCAACCTATTGAATAATTCATCAAAGGAGGAAACATTATTGAAGATCCATTGAAGGGAAATTGGAAGCATAATTGAGGCAGATATTGAAAGTACCCTTGGAGACATGACGTTTTTTTGAAGCCCTCATGGACTAAGCTTGGAGAAATTGTTTGGGTAATATGAATAGCAGTGGTGACACCTTCTAAGAAGACAATGTTTCCATTGATGAATTGATTTGGAGGAGGCTATTCTGAAGAAAGATAGTGCTCGTTGAAGAAGATATTGGGAGCCCTGAGCAATCATCAAACTTATCTTGACAAATTGAAGCAGAATATTGGAGCCTCAAGGAGACAAGGTTGGTGCCTTGGAAGATAGGGTTGGAGCCCTAGAGGAAAGGATTCCTCAAAATACTAGGTTGGAGCCTATATAAAAGATAGGGTTGGAGCCCTAGAGGTTGGTGCCTCAAAGTTGACAAGGTTGGAGCCTTGGGAAGTCCAAGTCGGTGCTTGACAAAGTACAGGTTGGAGCCTGGGAGATAGAAGAGTGGTGTCTTCATATAGGGTTGGATCACTAAACTATTATTGTACTTAGTTCATTGTAAAGAAGAGAATTTAAGTCCTCATTAGATCTGATTAACAAAACCGTTTATGCTATATTTTTCATTTTGTGTTCTAAATATAAGTGATCTTAACTGGTAAAAATAACAATTGAAAAGAAATATTGATTCACCCCGTCTCAGTATTTCCAATAATTGGAATTAGAGCCAATACCTTCACTCAAAGCCTAATAGCTTAAAGGTTGATCATTAGAACACAAATGGAAAAGCCAAGGAAGAAAGCCTCCAATCCTTCTAAAGATGTCTCTTCCTCAAACTATAAAAAATGAAGACAATCAAATTGGGAAATTTCCATTGTTCAGTGGAAAATTTTATGTATGGAAGATAAGAATGAGAAATTTCTTAATGTTTGACGGCATGGAAGTATGGGAATCGGTGATTACTAATAGCATGATGGAAGGAGAATCCAAGGAGTATAATATAAGAAAAAAGAAAGCAATCTTGAATGGGCTACCTGATCCTATAAAGGAAAAAATGGAAAAATGCTCATCGGCAAAATATTTGTGGGACGAACTTCATGAGCTTCACTCAAAAGTAGCATTGACCATGACTGCTAGTCAAGAAGATGATGGAAAGCAAGAAGAAAATATAGAATCCAGTAAGGAAGTTGGAAATAAGAGTGATGACATCAAGGCCATAGAAGACCTAGAAGAAGAAGAAAGCAAAGAAGACTTCGAAGAAGATCTCTTGACTAAACATATAGCTACCATGGAAGAGATTAACAGTTTGAAAAATTAAAATGAAGAATTTAAGAAGAAAGCACAAGATGGTAACCAAGATAAGAAAAGGAGGGAAATTGACTTTTTCAAGCTTCAGGTACAAGAAAGAGATGAGGAGCTCACCAAACGTAAGGAGAATTTCATCAAAACAAAAGAAATCATCATTAAGAAGTCATATACATGAAAAATAAATTGGATAAGGCAAACAAAAGGGAAGAAACTTTGTCAAGCCACCTTGAACAAAGACTTAAGAGCTTGAAAAATCTTGAAGCAGAGATTGGTCAGTACAAGGAAGAGGTCTCCTCTCTTAGATCTCAACTAGAAGAAGCAAGGAAACAAGCACAAGGAGCCGAGAAGGGGGTGGAAACTTTTGCATTCATATAAGGACAAGTTTATGAAGCAAAAAAGAAAAGAAACAACACGATATGCCAACTAGAAGAAAAGGATGAAGAAATCTTCAAACTAAAATCAGACATCAATCTTCTCAAGGCCAAAACAGGTGAAGCTACAAGAATAAAAGAAGAAATGGAGAGCATTCTAGCAAAGTAGAATGAATAAATATTCATAATGAAATAAAATATCATCTCCCTTAAAAACGAAGCACATGAGTCAACAAGTATGATGGAATAAATGAAGCAACTAGTCATGAAAGATGAAGATTGTGAAAAATTGAAAGGAGAAATTGTCACTCTTAAAAAGGAAGTTGTCTCATTGAATAAGAACTTGAAAAGATCTCAAACCATAGATGAAATCATAAGTCATCAAAGATCTCATCTTGATAAATCAAGTCTTGGCTATGCAGCTAAACCCTCAAGCAAGAATTATAATGCTTCAAACAACAAGGATGTGAGGAAGTCAGGAAGAAATGATACTCCTAGTTCTAGAAAAGGCAAGAGTCAAGATGATATTGGAAGAAACCCTACTCCAAGGAGACTTACAGATTATGTCAAGAATACAAAAGGAAATGAATATCCTTAAAGAATCCCAAGGCAAAAAGACTTCAGAAGTACTTCAAGGAAATATTCATCTCCCAGGTACCAAAGTATATTTCTTGGTTATTGCTATTGTTGTACAAACTTTGGGCACATGGCAAAATATTGTAGGGCATATCACAAAGAAAAATATAATGGTCCCCATCAATCTTCTAAAAGAAATTTTTCAAGAAGAATTCATGATTACTCATTCATGAACAAGATGGATTTCTTCAATTTCCATAACGTTAGACATATGGCATGTGAGTGTAACTTGACTTGGGTCCCTAAAATCATGACAACCAAGCCAGAGAAGAAAGTTACACAAGTATGGAGAAGGAATAAAATTAGGTCTAAAAGTCTCTTAAACACTCCAACCAACAAAACATGTTGTTGACTTGATGAATTCATCCATGATATTCCAAGTATTTGATGGTGAGACTCTACCAAAAAGAGACCATATAGTTGGGGGGGGGGGGGGGGGGTTGTGACTCTTGAGCTTATGATTATTAAGAATTCTTGTAGAATATATCTGTGAATGGGTCCTATGAAATCCTTGATGAGTCACACATGGAAAATCATCCATTGATAGATCATCTCTTGAGAGAAAATCCCTTGAAGAAATGTAGACACATCTATCATGGACCACATTGCCAAAAGGAAGAGCACCATGCCAGGGGGAGTAAAATACCTATGAAGAATTACTATTGATGAAGAAAATAAGTAGCTCGATAGGGGGAGTACTTGAGCACCCCATATTCCATTGAAGTCAAAGGGGGAGAGAATATTGGAAGGGGAAGAATATTGCCATCAATGACAAAGGGGGAGATTGTTAATCAAGGTTGTCATTGACGTCAATACGGCATTGATTGAGATGTCAATATTATTGAGATGCCTGGTTCCAGATGATGATGCCATGACTCTTGGTTGATACCATCAATGATGATGTCAAGTCATAGAGAAGTCAAGCCACTAATGAAGGAAGCCCTAAGAAGTACTTGATCTGATGTTGCATGCACTTGATGATCTAGATCCACTAATGAAGGAAGCCCTAAGAAGTACTTGATCTAATATTGGATGCACTTGATGATCTAGACCTTAATCTTTGATGAAATATTGATAACTACACATGATGATGATCACATGGTTGGAATATTAGATGATGACATGGAAGATCTCATTTGATGGTTGGAAGACTATCTTACTATCTTGGAACTTTCCTAATGATGCAATTTCATATGTCATATCACTGCACAATGATATGAATACATGATGACAATATGATGAATCACTTGGTGACACAAGATGACATGGAGGACCTCATGATGACATGGAAATAATATAAAGACATAGTTTGAGTCATAACAATGAAGAAGGCCTAATTACCTCTTGTTATCCCAATCACTTTCTGCACATAAAAATTCAAGGACAGTTATAAGGAAAAATAAATTTTGTCACCTTGGATGCAACCTATCACAATGAGTCCTAGACCATCTGAAAGAGGAATTTTTCCTCTTTCCAACGATCCTTTACTTACCCCGAAACTCCCAACGGTTGACGAGATATGGAATTTTTAAGTCAAGAAAATTAACCTTAGCAGTGAGCCGACCTATCCTTGTCCTTCATGTCAGCCTACCTCTAGAAAGACGTGTCCATTCATTCTAACGTCAAACTAGTATTAATATGAGCTTTGAAACCTCATTTTAGCAATAAAATTTCTGTGAAAAATAAAGAAAAGAAGCTTAGAAGTGACCAAGGAGGCCGAGGAGGATATTTTTGGGTTAATTCTGCTATTAAAGTGTCATATAGGTTTGAGGACGCATCGTACAACAATCCATGTTGTGACAGCCACCTGTTGAAGTAACCTAAAATCAGTTTGCAGTCCTATTTCGGACCTGTGGTCAGCAAGGAGGCTTAGAAGCTCGAACTATAACTTGTGGACAGGTTACTGACCTCAAAGAACAAACCTAAAACAAACTGTTAAGGCTCAATATTTAAGGCTTCAACTTTTGATAACAACCTTGTGAATAATAAATTGCAGACCTGAAGGTAGCATTATATCCAAACAAGCATCTTAGATTTATTTCCTTAAGGCAGGCATCCTTAAGACCATATTGGAGCTACAATTCTTGGATTATTTACAAACCTTTGATAACAACATTGTGAATAATAAATTGCAGACCTGAAGGTAGTCTCCATTGCACAATATTTTGACTTAAGGATAATCTTTGCTACACAAAACTCTTTAGACCTGTGGAAAGATAAGAGCACACTTGAAGAATATGGAGTTGGCCGAGTTATATTACTTAGAGAAGTAAAGCCCTAAAGAAAAGCTTACAAAAGTATTGACAGAGCCTTGTTTGGAGTAGCATTCAAAGCTATTTGGAGCAGACTTTGAAAGACAACCTTGAAACGGTTTTTGGAGACTTGAAGAGGACCTTGAAGAGTTGTTTTTGAAGAAGACCATTTGCATCTTGAAGGTTTCTTTGAAGATTTTTTGAGTCACAGTTGAAGGTTTGTAGAAGGTTTTTCCTTGAATAAACCTATTGAAGAATTCACCAAAGGAGGCAACATTATCGAAGATCCATTGAAGGGAAATTGGAATCATAATTGAGGCAAATCTTGAAAGTACCCTTTGGAGACATGACGTTTTGTTGAAGCCCTCATGGAGTAAGCTTAGAGAAATTGTTTGGGTAATATGAAGAGCAGTGGTGGCACCTTCTAAGAAGACAAGGTTGTTGTTGATGAAGTGGTTTGGAGAAGGCTATGCTGAAGAAAGACAGGGCTCGTTGAAGAAGAAATTGGGAGCTGTGAACAATCATCAAACTTATCTTGACAAATTGAAGCAAGAGATTGGAGCCTCAAGGAGACAAGGTTGGTGCCTTTGAAGATAGGGTTAGAGCCCTAGATAATAGGAGTCCTCAAAATAATAGGTTGGATCCTATACCAAAGATAGGGTTGGAGCCCTAGAGGTTGGTGCCTCAAAGTTGACAAGCTTGGAGCCTTGGGAAGTCCAAGTCGGTGCTTGGCAAAGTACAGGTTAGAGCCTAGGAGATTGAAGATTGGTGTCTTCATATAGGTTTGGAGCCCTAAACTATTATTGTACTGGCTCATTGTAAAGAAGAGGATTTAAGTCCTCATTATATCTTATTAATAAAATCCTTTATTCTATATTGTTCATTTTGTGTTCTAAATATAAGTGATCTTAACTGGTAAAAATAACAATTGAAAATAAATATTGATTCACCCCCCTCTCAGTATTTCCAACGTGTATAAGGGCTAGGGCTGTTTTTTCTTCAGGTTCATATCTTAAGGCGGGGCCCGATAAGTTCTTACTTACGTGATAAATAATGTGTTCTTTACCATTGGGTCTGTCTTGGGTTAACACCCTGGCTATGGCAGTTTTTGATGCTGACAGATATAGGGTGTAATATTTTTCATAATTTGGTGGGTTGATCAATGGGACTGAATACAATGCATCTTTTAGTCCCTCAAATGATTGTTGGGCTTTATCATCCCATTTAAACGAGATATCTTGATGGAGAAGGCGTAGGAATCCTTGCGCACAAGTGGCGTAATCTGGGACAAAGCGTCTCAAGAAATTGGATTTCCTCTGCAAGATTTGGAGTTGCTTGAGGGTTTTTGGTGGTGACACCTCTTTGATGGCCTGGAGCTTGAGGGGGTCCACTCTAATCCCTTATTTGGATACTATAAATCCTAATAGTCGACCTGCGTTGATGCAGAAGACGCACTTGAGAGGGTTCAAGCGCAGGTTGTAATGTCGGCATCTTTGGAATACCAACCGTAAATCCTCCAGATGGTCGCTTCGCTTCTTGGTTCGAACGGTGAGGTCATCCAAGTAAGCGAGGATAAGGTGGGTTAGGTCATGGAAGATATAGTTCATGGCCCATTGAAAGGTGGCTCCAACATTTTTAAGACCAAATTTCATAACTTGTTATGCAAACGTGTCCCAAGGGGTGGTGAATGTTGTCTTGTATCGATCAGTATGTCAAGTTTGAATTTGGTTATACCCTGAGAACCCATACATGAAGGACATGGCCTTGTGACCAGTGTAAGCATCAATGACTTGGTCAATGAACAAGGTAGCGTAGTTGTCCTTGGGACAAGCTTTGTTCAAATCTCAGAAATCAATACAAACACGATTGGTTCCAATTTTTTTCATGACGAGAACAGGTTGGAAACCCACAATGTGTAATCTATTGGGTAAATAAACCCATCTTTGTGAAGCTTGTTGATTTCTCGCTTGATCGCTTCTGTCTTAGATGGGTGCAATTGACATTGTTTCATGTGTACTGGTACTATATCAGGCGAGGTGTCAATATGGTGTTCTACAATAGTGGGAATAAGCCCTAACATTTTTGAATAATCCCATGTGAAGATGTCTTTGTACTATTGCAGCAAGTTTGTGTAAGCGACTACTTCATCTGGGGAGCATGCTTCCCCTAGTGATATTTCTCCAATTTTTTCTAGTTTTCTCGAGATATTTACTTTGATGGTCGATGAAATATTTGACATGTTCCCTTCTTTGAAAGTGTCAGGTGCCAAGATGGGATTTTTGAACTAGTTAGCCTTCTTAGATGGGAGGAAGTCTTTTGATTCAATGTCATATATCTCTTGGTTTTTTGGGTTGTTAATACCAAATGTTTTTTTTCTAGAAGAAAAAATGAGCGGTGATGCATTACGTCCCATGGACAATCTAGTTCCGTCATGGCCTCTAGAATATCCTCGTCTGAATGGAACAAGGTGTATAAGGGGGATTTGGTTTGTGTGAGGTCGTGAGGATTTGGTTTGGGCCTAACAGAGCTGGTCAATAAACACAAATAGGATTCCTTAGTTGATGTTGTGGAACCAGACGAGGTCGACAGGGTGCAGACTAGTTTAGTTTGCACCGTCGATGGTACAACTATTGTTCTAGCTGTAGCGGTCTTGACGCTAATGACAGATGAGCAGACAACACAAGTCATGGTTCCCATGCATGATGAGATGAATCATATGTGGTTTTGTGTGTTGTAGATGTTGGATGGTGGAGGAATTTCCATTGTGGTGGCTTTCATGAGAGCAAGCTTATATTCCTCATGTGGCGTACTAAGGGTACTTGCACTTTCTTGGATTTGGAAGTTGTGCTGAGTGCACAGGCACCTAAATGTTTCTATTAAGGGGCACGACTCTATTCTGTGATTGTGACTTGTGAAAATGGTGCACAGTGTCATGGTGCTTATCAAGTAGATGGTATGAGAACCAATGTTACTCTTTGTCCTTGAAGTGGACACTCAGAGATGATTGGACATTGGGGCATGTTTGTGCTTATGCCATCTCTGAGTTTTTGGTTTTTGTTGGTCTAGCTCTTTTGGGGAGTTCAGACTCAAAGCTGCCCTTGCCGCTCATAACCTTGGGAGGTACTCACAATCCATCGTATGGTGGAATTGTGAACAAATCCTGCAATAGCAGGGCGTGATCTTCTCTTGATTGGATAGATTGATTTGTGGGATGGGGGTGACCATGTGAAGACTATTAGTAAGGTTCTTAAGTTCCTTACATTGATTGATTCGGTGGTCGTTTCTATCATTAGGGGAATTTTGAGGTCTAAAAAGGGCCTCCTAAGAAAAATGTACAACCAAAATAAACTTTATAATAACCAATAGGATTCAAGATGATGATGTCAACCATGGAGGATGATTCACCATTTTTTAAGTAAAAGGGGAAAATATTAAAAAAATAATAAAATAATAAAACTACTTTTTCAACTCATATTTTCAACTTATCTACCAAAATTTCTACTCAAATTTCGAGCGGGAGTCTTCGTTGGATTCACGTTTTTTTATGTATTTCTCATTTTTCACGTAGAAGGGTCCATCAAAAGTATGCAACATGGGTACTCCTTGGATGAGGAATTAAATTTTGCATCCAATGAGTACTCCTGCTCGAAATTTGAGTACAAACTTTGGGAGATAAGTTGAAAATACGAGTTGAAAAATGAGTTTTTTCTTTTTTCCCTCTAAAATTTGATGATGTCATCAAATCTTATTTTATTATTTCTACTATTATTTTATAATTTCCTTGGGAGGCCCTTTTTAGACCTCAAAATTCCCCTAATGCGCACAACCCACACGTCGTCCTTGGTTGGTTTTGGGCCCTGCTAAGATGATAGGTTGTCTTAGCCTTCCTAATGTTTTGGTAATGATCGGGGGCAAGTTGCATGGCATTAGGTTGTCTTGGCTCTAGACCAATTATATCCGAGTATTGGGCATCCATCAAGCGTATGGTGTCTAACAAAGGGCGTACTTGGGAGATGTAAGAACAGTGTCAAGTCTAATGGTTGCCTTAACAAACCAGGAAAGACTTTCTTTCCTTGGTACTATGTTCCCTTTGGACTGTCGGAGTGATTGGATACCATTTGTGGAATGATTATAGATCCAAGCATTGGGTGACCAAGTGGTTATGTGAGTTTTATAATGTGTAGGTTGGTCTTATCCGCGGAGGGCAGTTAGGGGTGATGATGTTCCCCTTTGTTGGCCATTTTTTTGCTGACACGAAAAAATGGACCTGCTTGTCACATTGTCTTGTGTTGCCGAACTTTCCATGGATTTTGAATCCGATCTATCTACTGCAGAGAGGCATACTATGGCCTGGCATAAATTGTTTAACGCTGAACATAATCGAGGGATATAAGGACAACGACGAACCGGGTGATCGTCTGAACACACCCGACATGAATATTGGACTACTCGTAAGACATTGTAGTATACGGGGTTAACACGATGCCATCTATGAAATAGCTCTAGGGTTGCGTAGTCAGCAATAAAGTGATCAAGTTCATCACAAAGTGCGCATAGTTAGATAGGAGCTTGAGGGCGATAACAGGGGGGAGGTGGTCGTTCAGGTGACTGCCTCTCCTCGGACACATATAATATGGTCCGTTTTGTTTTCGTTCCTCGAATGGCGATGTTGTTTGCGGACTCCGTGTCTGAGCCGACTAAGTAAAAAAATTCAGTGATGAGTCATCGCATGAAATCCAACATGGACCGAAACCGGTGGATGTGGGGACAATGGTGCATGTGATGGTTTCTTTGAAAAATCTGACACGTATGTCGTCGATGTCGGACTAAGTTTCTTTGGGTAACGTGAGGGATTTGGTACCAATGGGTGAACGCCCTTCATTTGGGACATTGTGTGACTAAGTGGTTCGGCTTGTCACACAATGCGCAAACTGGGGCTGACTGAGTGGACTCTGTTTGTCGTCTTTGGTCTATTGGAGTGATTGTGTATGAGCAAGATGTAGTCTCCTCTCGTAGGTACAGTATGGTTCTAGGCTCTCCCTCATCCATATGCATGGGTGGATTTGAGGGATCCTGATGGTATGATTTCTCTAGGGCTGACAGAGCATCCCTATATCTTGGCATATTTGGGCAGTGGTGGGTGTAATGCCCATAACGGTCACATATGGCACATGCATGGTTGGTGTGAAATTCTTTCCCTTGATTTTTCGTGGCCTATTCCTTTTTATGGGAACTTGAGGCCATGACATTTCTTTCGGTGCTTAGAATAGGTTTTAATTAATCTAACTTCGGGAAAGTATTGGTAGGATGGCCTACAATATCACATAGTGCACAAGGTTTCAATGCCCTAGGTATGTTGGGGTTATTTTTATTTTCCTCCCTTTTTTGTTGGTTTTCTTGGTCGCTTTAGCTGGCGCTACTATGGGAGTTTTGTTAGCTGGTGTAGCCTCCTGAGGAGTGATAGGGGTTATCCCTGTAGAATTGATGCCAAGAATTCCCAGCATGGCTGGTGGGACCAAATACCACATAGGTATTGCGAAAGCCATGTTTAGCAATGTAATAGTTTCCAAGACTTGCTTTGACACAAAACCAGGTGGGGGGAATAAAAATGGGGTTTGGGCGATGGCGTATGGTAGGAAAGTTGTGTCAGTGGCTTCAGTCTCCGTACTCCTGGTCTCCATCTCTGGGCTGGTATTGGTGTTTTATGATAGCATCATGCACACTGGTGCCACTGTGATTTATGGGGCTGCCTCTAGTATGATCGAGGGATCTCCTAGGAATAATCCTAGGATCGATGATGTTTTGAATTGACCGGGGCCAAATCCTAGGAGCGATTCCATAGTTATGTCTATGTAAGGTAGAACGACATCGAGAGTCGTCATGGGTTTCTTATCATAGTATGTAAGTTGGTCAATGGTGATGATTTTATCTTCATGTGGGGGTATCATCAGCCAAAAGACAAAGTATGTTATGGCAGTCATGGCATACATATAACTCCGCTCGAGGAGTATATTATAGTCAAGTTGTGCATCCAAGACTTCAATGTCTATAAGTACCGTCTTTTTGGAAAATTTTACAAGGACATTTTGATATAGACTAATGGGAGTTGAAGGTCAACCATCGTATGCTCTAAGCATGATGTCAGATGGTTTTAGTTCAGGTGATCCAAGCTTTTGTCAAACAGATTTGGACATGATGCATGTAGATGCTCCTTCGTCAATGATACATCCTTGTATGGTGATATTTTGGACTGACACCAGTATCTGGAAGGTGACTAGAAAAGGAAGCCTAAGGGGGGCTTTGTCTAGGTCAAAATCCATTAGTCATGAATCAGAGGGGTCGATCGCACCTAATGCGGAAAGTGGGGCTTTTTGTTCCCATGGAGGATCATGATGCAGATATCTTGACGAAGGTGCTTGCGAAGAGCAAATTCGAATACCACAGAGGCAAGATCTGGGTAGCACATAATCCATTTCTTGTTGAGAGGGAGTGTTAAAATTCAACAAGAAAATGCACACACACTAGTGTGGGATCACAGGTCACACAGTGATGGATCCTAGTGACACATTATTGTGCAACAAATTTTTAAATAAATCGAAAAATTAATTGTAATATTATCTCATAACAACTTTTAACAGTTAGCTAAGTGTGATAGACTTAGTTAGCTCAAGAATTTCAAGTTGAGGGTCAAAGGATAGGCATGTAGAGTGATTCTATTATTAACAGGGTCCAGTTGCAGTTGTAACACTAATATAGTGTGAGTGGGATCAATTAACTCCCATTAATTGAGTTAAAATCAGTTTCACTAGTTCTAAATGTTTGACGAGCTAGTGGAAGAGCAATTGAATTAAAATAGATTTAATTCACCAGTAGTGATCTACCAAGTAACTAATGATTCACTATTTATAGTTGCATGCATGCTAATTCTGGTGGAGACCCAATTGAGACAAAGATTCAAGGCAAGTAAACTATCAGTTTTATTTTTAGCAAACTGCCCAGATGCAGTTATATAACCATAGGAATCCCATGATGAATTGCGCAATCAAGGAAGGTTGAATTTCCTATTTAATAGGGATTTAATTCTCTATGGATTGCGTAAGCAGGGTAGGTTGAGGGTAGGCTGATAATTGGCTATGTGTTTGTCCAATTTTTCCTAGATTAGTGTGAAGCAATTGGTAGAGTGTATGAGGTTGTTGTGATCACAAATACATTGTATTGTTTCACGATTCCTTGGTTGATTATACAATAAAGATGGAGGGGTTTTGAGCAGTTTATTTCCCCACGAAAATCTTGTGTTGTGCGATTGATTTACTTATTTCTCTTACTTTCATGTGATTGAGCGATCGTGATTTATATTCCGCAAATATTGTAGAAGGATTTAGTATCTTGTTTTAGTAAATTACATGATTAGATTGAGTCCATTGGTGTAATTTCTACATTTGTTTGGTATCTTTTACCAGCAAATCATTTTTTTAGATAACATTTGTGGATTGAAGGCCACTTACTTTCCCCTACTTAAACTATGTGTGATTTGCAATGATAAAAAACTTATATTAAAACAAATTATTTGCTAAGCTAAACTCTAGCAAAAGTGTCATAAACAATCATGAAATACCAAAGCACAGTGATGGAAAATTTCTTATGGGTTGCCAACACCTTACAACTGCAAAAAATTGAGAAAAAACAGTGAAAAATGATCTGACTGCCTACTGCATGGCTTATCTTCACATAGGCGCGAAGATCGTGCGTCTGTCTCGGCTGAAAGCACGCAGATTACAAGGACTGAAAAACTCCACCTTCTCTGAGCCAAATTTCTCACTGAGGGTGACTGAAAAGTGTTGAGAGGAAGCATGAGTGATTTTTATGCAAGTCTAAGTAGGAGAGAGGATCTGCATCAACAACCATTAGCTCAAAATAAAGAATCTAATGGAGTCGTCATTCTTGTTGTAGTGTATTTGACACATGGGCAGACGAAATACATTGTGCTTAATAGGGAGGTTGCTTTCCTACAAGCAAGTCACAGGTCAATTGGTTTGTTAAATCGTTAGTGAAATAAATTCAACATGCAGTAAACTAAGTAAAATGGAAATATAGCATGCTACATACATAAAGAAATAAAAACAAAATAACATGTACAATAACACGCTCAATCAAGAAAACATGTTAATAACTTAAATGGAGAGCTCTCTCCATTTATTAGGTGTTGGTGGTATAATATAGGATGATAAATCTCTTGTAATGGATCCTTAGAGCTACGGAGCTCTAATATCCAAGACAAGGGGGTCTCTTCCCCTCAAGATTTCAACAAGCCTCTCTTCCCTCTTGATGGAAGGTAGATCGATGGACACGTGGTGAACTCCTCTCTCTTGGATTGAGGTGTTGGATGGCCAACAACTAAATCCTTCCAATCCTCTTGCTGCTGGACAACAAAAGCTGGTTTGCTCTCAAGCAATTTGGCCAACATAACAATGTGTTCTCATGTTTCTCTTCCCATGGCTGGCATTTATAGACAAATTTCAAATTTTCCCTCCCTCTATTGGTACAATATGGATGTTGACACAAGAGTGGGAGGATGATTCCTTTGTGTGTTGTACTAAACCCTCATGGTGGCTCCAAGGTAGTTGTACTTGGCTAGCTTGAGTGAGAACATTTTTCTCCAAGTCTTCCAAGTGGTCCCAAATGGTTACTTTCTACATACTAAAGACTGCGCAGCTCTTTGAGGGCTAGCCGCAGTGATCTTCACGACTACCGAAGAAAAAGCCACAAAGATCGCCTGGGGTCAATGCTTCCTATGCGCAGTTCAATAAATTTTCCTACTTGACCTTAGGAAAAGTTAAAATTTTCAGCTCCTGTAATGTATTCCTTCCCTGTAAATCCTTATTTGTACCTTCTGCTTGACATTTTCTAATGTCTTTTTCTTGTACGATTTTCCAGTGTTAGCAAGGAGTACAATGTTACAATATTTGGGGACGGTAGCTTTTAATTTTCAAGAAATTTTCTTGATTTTTTTTTTCGAAAGGAAAGGAATTTGAATTACGGGGTATCACAGGGAAGCCAAGAAAGATAATAAGCTCTAATGTCATGACAAATATTCTGAAGAAAGAATAATGAGGTGTAATTGCACAATTATGCTCACTAGAAGTTCCAACATCAAAATCATCTATTTCTCCGTATCCCCAAAAAGTATTGGACAACCATTCCAATGTGTTTGAAACTCCCAAAGTACTCCCACCTATTCGTGATCAAGATCAAGCTATTCGTTTGATTCCAGGAAGTGTTCCTCCAAACATAGGGGCTTACAAGAATCCTTATGTCCAAAAGAGAGAAATTGAATGTATGATTGCAGAAATTCTAGAGGCTGGTATAATTCAACCTAGTCAAAGTTCTTTCTCTGCTCCAATAGTATTGGTGCACAAGAAGGATGGATCATGGCACATGTGTCTGGATTATAGGGAGATAAATAAGCTCACTATTAAATATAAATTTCCCATTCGTGTGATTTATGAATTATTGGATGAACTTCATGGAGAAATTTATTTCACCAAGTTGGATCTTCGTTCAGGATATCATCAAATTAGAATGAAAATTGAAGACATTCTGAAAAAAACTCATGAGGGTCATTATGAATTTTTGGTCATGCCTTTTGGCATTGCGAATACACCTTCTACATTTCAAGGGTTGATGAATTCCATTTTCAAACCCTTCCTTAGAAAATTTGTGTTAATATTTTTTGATGATAAACTAATCTACAACAGGTCTTGGAAGGATCATGTTCAACATGTTGATAGGGTGCTCAAACTATTGGAGGAGAAAGAATTATATGCAAAAACCTCCAAATGTTTCTTTGGAGTACAAAAGGTATAATATCTGGGTCATATTGTATCTCAGGAGGGTGTTAAGGTAGACCCTAAAAAAATTAAAGCCATTAAGGAATGGAAAGTCCCCACAACCATAAAGAATTTGCGAGGATTTCTTGGGTTAATGGGGTATTACCACAAGTTTGTTAAGAATTATGGGAGAATAGCAACACCTCTAACAACATTATTGAAGAAAGATGCATTTTCATGGAATCCTGAAGCAACTAAGGCCTTTGAGCATCTTAAAGAGGCAATGTGCCAAGCATCAGTCTTAGCTACGCCAGACTTCACAAAAACCTTTATTGTGGAATGTGATGCCTCAGGAAATGGAATTGGTGTTGTTTTAATGCAAGAAGGAAGCCCCGTTGCTTTTAAAAATCGTCCAATCAAAGGAAAGTATTTATAGAAAGCTATTTATGAGAAGGAAATGTTGGCAATACTACATGCACTAAAGAAATGGCAACCTTACCTAATGGGAAGACACTTCCAGGTAAAAAATTATCATGATAGTCTTAAATACTATTTGGAACAAATATTGTCTTCATAAGAGCAACAAAAATGGGTCACAAAGATGTTGGGTTATGACTTTGAAATAATCTTCAAAAAAGGGAAGCTAAATGTTGTTGCAGATGCACTCTTAATAAAGGATGAGGACGTGTAAGCATTGCTATGTGCCATTTCTATCATCCAACCAGATTGGATAACCAAAGCAAGGGAGGAATGGAAGAAAGATGAAGAATTGTGGAAACTCATTCAAAAGTTGCAGTAAGATCCCAGTACATCTGATACATTTAGTTGGAAAAATGATTCCTTATGGTACAAAGATCAATTATATATTTTTAAGAATTCCCAACTAAAACAAAATATTCTTTTGGAATTGCACACCTCTCCCTTAGGAGGACACTCGGGATTTTTAAAAACTTACTACATGGTGAAGAAAGATTTTTTTTGGGATGGCCTTAAATCTGATATTCAAAAGTTTGTGGCAGAATGTTTGGTTTTCTAGCAAAATAAAGTTGAGACAATTAAGACCTCAGGTCTACTACAACCTTTATCCATTCCAAATCAACTTTGGGAGGAGGTTTCAATGGATTTTATCACAAGTTTACCTAAGTTCGAAGGAAAGAGTGTCATCATGGTGGTATTTGATAGGCTTACCAAGTATGCACACTTTTGTGAATTATCTCATCCATTTAAAGTGAGTATAGTTGCTACTGCATTTATGGAAACAATTCATAAGCTACATGGAAACCCAAAGATTATTGTAAGCGATAGAGATCCCATTTTCACTAGAATTTTTCGGACGAAAATATTTTCTTGTTTGGGTACTCAACTAGCTCATAGCTCATCTTATCATCCTCGATATGATGGGAAAACTGAGATAGTGAACAAATGTTTGGAAGGATATTTTCGTTGCTTTGTATCTAATAAACAAACACAACAGGTCAATTGGTTACCTCAGGTTGAATGGTGGTATAACACTTCCTTCCACACTACAACAAAAATGGTCCCAATTATGGCACTTTATGGATATCATCCACCATCCATCACATCATCTTTAAGAGAAAATTCTAAGGTTCAAGCAGTGGAAGATCACATCGAGCATCAACAACAATTTCTCCAACTCTTAAAGGATAACCTAAATCTGGCACATAATCGAATGAAACATCAGGCAGATCGACATCGCAGCGAGAGAGGTTTTGATGTAGGCGACTAGGTATTTTTATGGCTACAACCATACAAACAAATGTCCCTCAAGAAAGCTAAGAAGGATAAGAAATTATCGCCAAAGTACTATGGTCCTTACAATTTGTTGTAAAAGATTAGTACTATGGCATACAAATTGGAGCTTCGTGCATCTTACCGAGTGCACCCAGTTTTCCATGTTTCATGCTTAAAGAAAGTTATAGGTGACAAATTCTGGTTCAAACAATATTTCCAGAACTTGATGAGGAAGGAAAAATCATATCAGAACCTGAAAAACTCACGAAAATAAGAACTCGACAACTACGAAATCGATCAATTTCAGAGTATCTCATCAAGTGGAAGAACTTACCCACTGAAGATTCCACATGGGAGGATGATAATTTATACATAAGCATCCAAAACCACTCAAGTGTTGAGAAAAACACTTTTTTGAAGGAGCGAGGCATGTTAGGGCCCTATATTACTAGTGTAGTCCCCATATTGTTATTATTGTGCCCTTACATTATTATTGTTAGGTCGGCTAGGATTATATTGTGAGCCCATGGACTCCTATAATTAGAATGGAGGTTTTGTCATTTGTGTCATCCAAGAATTGTTCATTTATGTAATGTAAAGGAGGTTTCCCCACCGAAGTGGTTGATTTCTAAGTCATGGATCTCTCTTTTATTTTATTTTGGGAGCTTGTTTCATGACAATGTACACGTTGTATAGGTGATGCGGTGTACATGTGGCGTTGTGCAGGTGGTGTCATGTACATGTGATGTTGTGCACATGTTTTGTAGGTGGTCTTGTGTACTGGGGGTATAATGTACATTTTGTACATATGGTATTGGTGTACATGTGGTATTGTGTGCATGTCGTAGATGTTGTGTTGTGGGCATGTGGTACTATGTATATGCATTGTGTAGTCATGGTATCATGACATGTGTATTCATTGTGTTGTACTCTGTGTAAGTATATGTATTGTGTTTACACCAGGTGTATGTGTAGGTATTGTGTTGTGATATAAACTAGATGTAGGTGTATGTATTGTATGGTGTTGTATGTCATGTGTGGATGTATGTGTCGTGATGTACATTGTGTGTATGTGTACGTGATTGGAGAGAAGCAAAGGAACTGGGTGCTTGTTGGGTGTGGCAACCGCTCCGGTGTGTGTATAGAAAGAACAAAAGCAGAGGCAAGAACCGATGAAGGATAAGTATCAATATTTTATTTCAATTTTATTATTTATGTGATATTTGTTTCTAACTTATGATGGTTACATGTGATTTATGATTCTAGTTTATGATGACTGCACGTGGTTCATGATTTTGATCTATGATGGTTGTGTTTTGAGCTAATCGGATGTGATATGTTTATACATGATGATTTGGTCAAGAGCTAGTTCGGATTACTGCGACATGAATTGAACAACATTTCAAGTACACCCTATTGACGAGCCACCAATCAGGTATGATTTGAAGTTATTTCAATTTATTTTGAATATAATGGAAATTATGTGCTTGGTACAGGAAATCATGCAATGCCTGGTTTGGGATAGTTGAAACCGACTGCAAGAATTATCAGCGCCAGTAAAAGGAATTGAAACAGGTAGTAGTATGTTGGTAAAGCACTTCAGGAGCAAGGCCATTGTGGGACACCGGACCCAATAGCGTCCATTGATTTCCATGAGAATGCTATGGCCGGTATTATGTTTTTAAGGATGGGATATGCCTTGGTTTTTGGACCTTCTGATGTGAGGAAAGCTTGCCAAGGGAGGGGTTGGTCGAGGGATTGTGTAGCAGAGAAGGGGATCCCCGCGGAACTTGGAAGGTGTGTGACTGCACAAAAGGGGGTGACAGAATTTCCCAAGGGACTGTGTAGCAGATAAGGGAAGGTTGGTGATGGATTTTTTTTGGTCATTAAAATTTCCATATGGAATTAGATGCACATTGGGACTGTTCCCTAGAACAATGAGCCAATAACTGTTCACTAAGAGGAAAAGTGGCGTGGGATTGTAGTGTTGGATATTGGATACAACTTTGACTTTAGCAGTGGATTCTGGACTTCCTAGGAAGGAGGTGAAACATGGCATTACTTTGAGGGTGAAGGTGTGAGCCTATGGATTCGCTTGTTGTTGATACGGGCATCATATCCTTTTATTTTTTGGTTGAAGCAAATGTGCATATGTTTATATGTGCATATTATTGTAAATACTGTATCAAGGTAGATTTATAAAGCTACATGAACAATATGGTTATTTTTTGGTTGAAGAAAATGTGCATAAGTATGTGTGGTTATTATTGTAAATACCGTAATGAGATGTGTTATAAAGCTCAAGTAAGCGGTATGATTGCCATGATTCAGAAGATGGTCATTGTAAATACTGCAACAAGCTATGTTATAAAGCTCCATGAGCAGTATGTTTTTGTTGGTTATAGGTGTCATTGAACACCAAGGGGGAGGGTTTTGTAACAACCTCGGTTAAAAAATCATGTAAAAATATAATACCAAGCTCATGGGACAAGTATTCCAAGCTGAATGGTGGAAAAAACATCCTAGTGGGTGTTTATTTGGTTTATTATGGCTAAGGAAATTCAAAACGGCAATGGAAAAGGCTTTGGAAAGGCATGAGGCATTAATTGACATTTTATTTATGAAAATAATGGAAATTAGGAGAAAAGGAAGGTGAAAGATCACATGTTTCTTGTGAGAATGAAATTGAAGGAAAATAATGGAAAATGAAAAAAATAGAGGCCTCATTGATAAAAAGGCTTCTAAGAATCAGTTGGCAGGCTTTAGCTCAGACTTTTTTCAGTTCTATGGTGGATCTCTCTTTTATTCTCTTTCTCATATCCTTGGACACTTAGAGTTTTCTTGGATCACTCTTGGAGGAGTGTGGCATACCTAACATTTGGAGCAAGAAGGAAAGGAAAAGCAAGAGAGTGCAAGAGAACATCGGGATCAATGGCTACAAAGGGATTGCTTTGCAGGTATTGAGTTGCATGTATGGTTTCCTTCCTAGTTTTGGCATGCATGGAACATGCATGTGGTTTCTTGGTTATGATCTATCATTGGCATTTAAGATTTCTTGGATTGACAGTGGTTTTTCCTAGCCTTTCCATTTCCTAGATAGCCATGGTGTTGTGGGTTTTACATTATTTTTTTTGTCAGTTTTCTTGGGCCTTTGGCTTTGGGTTGAGTTATTAGTTCTTGGAAGCCTTGGTTGGACAAACGCTTTGGAAGCCCTGTAACAACTTGGGTTGAGTTACTAGTCCTAGAATCCTTGGTTGGACAAATGCTCTGGAATCCCTTAGTGGGTTGAGTTACTAATATTGGAAGCCCTTGTTGGAAAAACGCTTTGGAAGCCTGGTGAAAGTTGTGGGTTGAGTTACTAGTCCTTGAAGCCCTGGTTAGAACAAACGCTCTAAAGCCCTAGACAACTTGCGTTGAGACCAATTTGGTGATGTTTATTGGTCTCTGACCGTGAGGTGGAATCACTGGTTGAGGGTTGAGGTGGTTTGGAATTTGGAAGCCCTGGTTTGGTTGTGCTCTCATCATGTTTTATGACAGTGATGATGTATGGCTCTCATCATGTTTTGATGTGTAAATGAATGAACAATGAATATGTGACCTAATCGATGATAATGCAGCTAATGTGAGAAGGCGTCACTACTTCTTGACGATTATCAGATAAGTATGCGACCCCTATGCTCAGATCTGTTGTTATGACCAATAGATTTCATATTTGTGATATGTTTTACATAATGAATGTCATGGTTTGGCTTGGTTAGGTTAATTCCTTGATCATTTTTTGTGTTATAGGATTTTTATTGGTGTTATTTATTGTCTTGGAAAGTATCATCAAATTCGGGGCAATGGGTGGCTTAAATATTGCAGTCTCTAGCACAAAATTGGCTGAAAAAAAACTGCAGTATCTCCCTTGTAGGCATTGTGGGAGTGACTAGAGGGTCCCAGTCGCATGCATGCCCATGTCAGGGGAGCTACTAGGGGTTTTTCAATGAAAAGGAAATTTGACTTAGGGCTTGGGCAAATATGGAGGTGGTTTAGCTTTTATGGCTTTTGTAGCTCCCGAGGAAGTTCAGTAAAGTTATCTTATGTTGATTTAACTTCCTTAAGGTGATATAGGGGGTTGAATCATATCATGGTAACTCTTCGTCACATGTTTACCCTAGATGGCCAGTTACTTGGGTAGATGTGGGAGGAGGGTGTCACAGTTGGAATGCTTAACTCATCCAACATAACCTTCTCTTGGACTAACATAATAGCTTTGATATGTTGTCACATAATCCCAACATACAAATTAAATTTTGATCACCTTTTGGAGGTGAGATCAAGATCTGTGAGGATGTACAATATGTGGGGCCTTAAACACTACCATGAATTGATACATAGGGTGGGTCCACAAGGATAATGTCCCAATTTACTACTATACAATGTGGACTATCATGATTGGTGTGGGGTCTCCTTGCATGTTTCACAAAACTGGATGTGTTATCCATTTTCCTCAGAACCACTCATGATTACTGCCTATTGATGACTTCCTTCAATGGAGAGTTTATAGGTTCCTTCATATGAAGATTCATTATCAATGTCAGATTGCCAAAAGGACTTACTACCAACCATTTCAATACTTATAACTCTCGATTCTTATGGTTTCCAAAAAGGTATATAGTGGGTGTTAGGAACTTAGACTCAACAAAGAGACTTAACTCTATGCGACCTTGATATCTTGTAGCTTAGCCTCAGCCACCAATTTGTGGTTCCAAGAACCCAATAGAAGCTGTCAGTACACAGTTGTGAAAATATCTTATGACCAAAAAGCCAAGCGAGGAAACTCAAGGCAAGGCGTGCTAGGACACCAAGACGAGAGATCCCTGCGCTCTCATTACTAGCTCTAGAAAATCATGGGCGAATGAACACATTTCAATAATAATGCCCAACATAATGATTTTTTGTTGAGGTTATAAGTTCAAACTTATAGGGGAACAGGTAACTTGGGTATTAAAATTTAGTTGTGCGGAGTACAGAGGTGGGTTCGCACTCCGCACAATGAAAGACAACTCCACACAACATGAAATTTGCATAAATGCTAAAAATATATTAATTGTTTCCTTAGAGTGAGGAGGTGTGGAAACCAACTTCTTTTTAGCATAAATTTTGTTCAAACATTTACCTTTTGTAACATATATCGAAAAAATGAATTAAATATTTGTTTTCATCTTTGACTTCGATTGATGTCGAGAACGACATGATCGATATGTGTGTGATTTAATTGCATTCAACTTTGACTTCGATTGATTGTGCATGATGTATTATGTGGTATATAATATGTTTCGAGTAAAATTATTAATATTGTATATATTAAAATATTTTATTTGGAATTTATCAAATAAATATGTTTTTGGTGAGAGGTTATAAGTTCAAACTTATAGGGGAACTAGTAACTCGAGTATTAAAATTTAGTTGCAGAGTGCATATGTGACTTCACATTCCGCACAATGAAGGCCACCTCCACACTCCACACAACATGAAACCTACACAAATGCAAAAATGATATTAATTGTTTCCTCATAGTGACATGTAGTTAATCACAATCTTGCACATGTGCAATAAAAAATATTTTTCCTTCAATATTCACATCTTCAAGCCCGATCCAAACATTAAGAACCCTCACACAAATGTGTAACAACCAAACTTTGTTCACATTTTCAAAATTGGGCCATCCATTCAAGATCAAATGCAATTATTTGTCGTGAAAACTCTTCCAAAGAGTATAGACACACATGCTTCAACTTTTCAATCATGGAAGCTCTTCGATACAGTATGGAGGAAAGTGCTTCAACTTAACTCCTGACCATCTCTTAGGCTCCTCCACCTCTACTAAAAACACTACAATAGACCTACATGGTGTAGAATCGATATTTTGACCCTTGCTGCCACAAAACTACTTTTCTGCCACCAAATATGGAGAAATGATCCCCATAGGAGCATGACCATTCCCATGCCCCAAAACATTAGGATTGCAGGAAAAAGAGTTGCTAATTTAAGGGAATCTGATTGCAAAAGTGGGTGAGTTGTGTAGTATAAATTTTAAGGTTCAAATCTTGAGAGAAGTTATGGGTGGGGTCATACACAAGTGCCCAAAAGGTTGCCCATGCCTATGACGTCGCAATGTATTTTATGAGAGGGCCTACCGCCAAATTCAATTTCCCCAATTTTGTGCCCAACATTCCATTTGTGTCTTCTCTTTCTCACCAACATATTCAAGTTGTCACTACCAAATATGCATTGGACCAATTCCCTTCAAGTTCACTCTCTCTACAAAATATTAATAATAAGGTGATGGAGGAGGTCGCAATGTCGTCAAGGTCGAATCAGTTTCAAAAATTAAGTTACCAATCCATATTCATAAAATATCAAAGGAATGAGAGTAATATTTGTGGGAGTGTCTGTTTGAGGTATCAAATGACAATTATGAAGGGTTACTGAGACTAGATTTGGAGAGAATACCATCGATTGAGGAGGTTTGGATGTTGGAACTTGTTGGCAGTACTTGCTAGTAGCACGAGCAGGAGGAGAAACACGTGAACATTTTCCTTGACCCCATGGAGTTGTGGAGATTTTAAGTAATTGATTAAAACAATGTGGATTATTCCCAATATTCAAGATCTAAAATCTCAACAGTTGGCTCATGGATTTTTGCAGGGTGGGGTGAGTTTCGAACCAACGACCTCTAAATTCAGGGCCCATTCCATGCATATTGGAATTAGGATGATGACTAAATAACAAGAATTATAACCGCTAGATAGGGATGAAATAATTTTCCTTTGGAGCTAAGGGCCTTTTTCGTTTCCCATTATCGACAACCTTCACTTATTGGGAAAGCTTCCCCATTGAGTGTTGGTGGCTCTCTTTATGAAATATGAATCTCTCATGTCTCTCCGCTTAGACTCCACCCTCATATTAGTTGTCTCCTCTCCATAGATGGAGAGAGAGTTTTTCAAGACCCGCAATGAGCTTTTCTCATACAAATGTTAGTTGACCACCTCTAAACATTTGTATTTTAATTTTTACAAACACCATCTTTTCTTTGTATAGGGTTTACTGGACGCAAATGCGTAAGCTCTGCGCTATGGAGATTTAAACTCTAGGCGCTTATATTAATTTTGTTTTATTATAGAAGATGAAGTATCCACTATGATTTGATCTATTGTTAATTCATAGTTCAGATGCCCACAAAGAGTCTTGTCCTGTAAACATCAAGAAAATTGCGTCATCCCTTTTGACAACTATAGTATTGAAGATAACATCAAGCAAATTGTGTCATCCCTTCTGACCACTATAGTATTTAGGAGGTGACCAATATTTACAATTCTATTGAGTCATAAATGCTCGGGGTAGTATATGCCCATCGTTGGATTGAAACATGTACATTATGTAGTGGTGGGCATATATTGCCCCTGCGTATTAATGGCTCGATAGCCTGGTAAATACATGGTAAATATACTTCGTCGTATTAAGGTGACCTTTAGTAAAAAGTATTTAGAATGACAAGAGATTTTATTTCAATGATCAAATAAATTTTACTATTACTCGACTCATTTAATATTGGAGAATATATACCTTACTTGAACTCTAATAATAACAACAAAACTATGCACAATATAATCCTAGTCACTTTGAACCAAAGCTGGAAAAATACTTCGAGCCTACGGAAATCGAACCTTGCCAAGTTTTGTTCTCGCGAAGAGATTGTGGTATTGATAGACATTTTTGTTATTACACAAACAACAATTTAATTCACAGTGGCCAGCTTTTTTCGAGTTGATACATTGTGCGAAGGAAAATTTGTTCAGCCACCCCCACCCCTTCATTTATTTCTCGATACTCCACACAATGTATCAAATTTACAAATATTTTTTTAATACCCACCCCCGCGCCTATGTAAGGGACCTACAATTGTGTCAGTTATGACATCATTAGGTAGAGCAATAGTGTAAAAGTGACCACTAAAAAATCTAGTTTTTTTTTAATTAATGGTCATATACTAACAAATAACTAAAATAAAACGACTTCCACTAGGGTAATTATGTTCCATCAAAGCTCACTTAGCCAATAGAAAATAAGAAATAATATTTCTAGAAATATAGAAATTATTTTTGAATTTACAAGAAAATAGGAATATTGAGCATTTTCTTGAAACTTTTGTTAAAATTGCAAAATAATGGGAGGTGAATGCATATTAACTAGAGGCGAGGGTTATAGTGCATGGGGAGGTAGGGACTAATAATATTGATATGACAATCCAATATGAAGGAGAAATGTAATTCATTTTGACACACACACACACACATTTATAACAAAAAATATGTTAGTGTCATTTCAAATTCATATAAACCTTCAATTATGGTCTATGGCGTTAATTTGGGGTGTTTTATAAAATTGTTATTGGGTATTGATCTGGGTCCCTATTTAAGGCTTAAGATGGGGAATGTGAGTCTAGTTTTAATTGAAATATGAGGGTTCTATAGGGTTAGGTCTGTTCCCTAGTGAGATATGATTTGGTTGGCATAACATGGTGTGTGGTCACGCACTTCTGGATTTCGAGGCCTTCTAGTATTTTTGTTGTTTCTCTCTTGTTCAATGGTCAATGGTCGAAGGGTCCTGGTTGAGGAAGTTATGTACTCTGTCTCAATTGTCGGGCTGTCTGTAGAGTTTGGGGCAAGTTTATGGAGATTTTGTGATGATTTTGTCTATTAGTTTCCCAGTCATGTAGGTGGTGGGTCTTGTCCATTCTCTTGTTTTTTTGTAGGTTGAGGTATTCATAACAACAAAAGTAGTTTGCCCCTTGGGTCTCAACTATGCTATCGAGACAAAGGGTGGGGTGTAGGCGGGGAAGGGTTGGAAGGGGGGGGGGGGTTGTTGGTAAAACACAAAAAGTGAAACAAGGTGCTAGAATCTTTTCTCATGACTCAATTGCCACCTATTTAAAAATAAATAAATAAAAATAAAAATTTGCAGGTTGAGGTATTCATAACAACAAAAGGAAGTGTGCCCCCTAGGTCTCAACTATGTGATCGAGACAAAGAACGAGGTGTAGGCGAGGGGCGGGGTGGTGGTAAATCACAACAAGGACAACAAGGCACTAAAATCTTTTCTCATGACTCAATTGCCACCTATTTCAATGTTGTTATGCCGGACACTGGAGAGAAATTAACAAACTTGAGGCCAAGTGGGGGTTGAAAGACATTCTCCCTCAGCTTCTGAGCTCATGGAGTATATGTTGGCTCGGGTTCTTGACCCTGGGCATACCGAGGGAAAGAAGAATCAATACTTAAGCTCCATGATTCTTCATTGGAAAATGAAGACCTTGTTAGGCCTCGTCTTGAAGGATAAGAAAGTGGAGAAGTATAATGTTTTTTCATCTCTAGAGGACATCAAGAAGATGCTAAGAAATCAACGATTTTGCTTGGACATAATCGAATCCCACTTGGCATATGTGGAAAGCCATATTTCCTGCAAACCGGATAGGGGGGGCCTAATGGATCCTCCTTGTTCTAGTGCAAGGGCTCTAGCAAATATTTCTTCCTCGAATAATGACTAGTGAGCTCAGTGGGTTGATAGTGCAGTATGATGGTTTTCATGGTGGTTCTTGGCTCGTTATGAGGGTACTTGTAATTTCTTTTGGTATCTTTGTCATGTGTTAGTCTTCGTGGTGGCTCTTGGCCTGTTATGCAAGAAACTTGTAATTTGGTTGTTAACTGTGTACGAGACTATTGAGTTATGAGGAAAACTAGCTCTGGCCTTGACCTTATTTTATATATATATAATTTAAAAAATCAGAGGAAATATCCAAGCAAATCCACTCAAATGAATCACATCTTGTCGACCTATTAGAAAAGCCTAGCCTCGAGGGCATCGATGAGAATTGACCCCATGACCTCCCATTAGGGAGGCACTTTAGCAATGGGAAATCGACCAATTGAGCTAACCCTTAGGGCTAGCCTTGGCCTAATCTAGGTTATGAGAGTATTTAATATTTAAACGGGCATGGGGACTATTGTTCTGATTGTCAGTTGCAACATTTAGAGGAGAGAATGTATCCTCCATGTAAATCTCATTTTTGATTGATATAAAACCTTAATTCACAAAAAAATTATATGAAATAATATAAATTTATATCAAATTTATAAAGAGAAAGACAAATTTATTGAAATTATAAACTTTTAAATATTTTCATTTTCCATTGTGAGGGAGATTTTGAATATAAAGTTGATGTGTGGAGTTTCAATAATATTAATAACAAAAAACAATTCAATTTGAATTATAAATAAAATATTTCAACATCATATATATATACTTGTTGGGCCGAGAGAGGGTTTATAAACTTTTAAATATTTTCATTTTCCATTGTGAGAGAGATTTTGAATATAAAGTTGATGTGTGGAATTTCAAAAATATTAATAACAAAAAAAATAAATCAATTTGAATTATAAATAAAATATTTCAACATCAAATATATATATATATATATATACTTGTTGGGCCGAGAGAGGGTTTACAACTCAGTATGGGGAAGATGTGTAGGTGTTAGATGTAATGTAAGAAATATTGTAGGTCAATATTTTTTAAATATTTTATTTCAAAATAATTTTATAACATTTAAAACATTTAATCTAAAAGCAAAAAGGTATGGGGAAGATGTATTGGTGTAAAATAATGATGTAACCATATTTAAATATAATTAATAAGCACATAAAAAGTTAATACTTACAATAAACTTATAATATAACAAGATTCATAACCATTTCATCTCATTTTACTATGAATATTATTAACTTATAAATAGGATTTGTAAGTAGGTTCTTACAATACCATGGGCCAATACCATGACTTATCATGAATACGAGATGTCCAAAAGCCACAACTCATTTCAAAATCAAATAATTTTATAAATATTTTATTTTAATTTTTTTAATAACATTTTTTTAAAATAATTCTATAATGAAAAAGGTATCGATTTATTTAATAAACCATAAAAACTTAATACTTACAATAAATTCACAATATAACAAGATTCATAACCATGCATATTCAATCCATTTTGCCATGGATATTATTAACTGTTATGAAAGCAACTCCAAAAATAGAAGGAAAGAGAAATCAACGCCTTAGAAATGAGCCACTTCGAGGGGGCAACCTCCCTTACATTATATAACTGAACAATTATTGGATGATACAAATGACAAAACCTCCTTCTATATATAGGAGTCCAAGGGGTCACAATATAATCCTAGACGACCTAACAATAATAATGTAAGGGCACAATAATAACAATATTGGGGTTACAGGGTGATCAGGAGTTCATAAATTTTGCTCAAAATTCAAAGTTACAGGATTGGGTTGAAACCAGGATGGTTGCGTAGTTCTTGACTCCCTAATTATGGCGCTGCAAACGGTTCGAAAAAACGATGTCGTATGAGGAGCAATCGACTAAATACAAAAATACTTAGAAGAATTTCGAGAAAGGAATAGACAGTCACGATTAAATCGCAGATCTAAGGGTGAAAGATGAACAATCGTGATGACTTCACAAGTCTAACAAAATTATATTTGATGAATTGCAGAGAAAGACGTGAGCCATTGGATCATGCAGCAGATCAATGGTGGATGATGAATCGCGATTTCGCATTTCGCAAATATTAGCGGATACCGTTAAGAGTTCGCACGATATGTTAAATGGGTTGCGATGCGATGTGAGAAGGACGAAGGATGTAATGTGATGAGGGGGAGTCATGTGTCAGCTTTGCGTACTTCGCAAGTTTTGTGGTTTAACGAATTCACAAAGAGTTAAAAGTTGCAGGCAAGCGATTACAATCGCTTACGATCGGTTCGACGTATGGTGGGTCCCTCCTGCAAGAAGTTCGTGTGTATGTAACATGTTTTGGGTTATTTGCATTCTATTATAAAGAGCGTTGTTTGATCGCTTCATGTATGTATGTTATTTAACTCCGAATTGTATTCTCTTGTGTTCCGGTCAAGCCACTTAACGGTTGGGGGTGCGCATGTGGCCACCACCCTAACCGTAATGTTTAATGCACAGCTTAATAGGCGGAGCGGATAGGCACGCGCAAAATTTGGCGGTCAGCCCTAATTTAACTCTAGTTAACTGGATTTCTCCCCATTTAGCAGAGTTTTCCTAGGAGATACTGGTTAAAAGTGTAGGAGGCTCAATTTTCAATCATTATGAGTGAATGAAGAGTCCTTTTTTACTAATTGGAGCATTATGAAGCCATTGGTGCGGAGAAAACATCCATTAGAGCATTATAACTACATGTAATAGCAATTTTTTTAGCATAATGAAAGATGGACAAGCCATTGGGAGCTGGACCAGCAGATGTAGCCCAGGAGGGGTGAACTACTTCATCATGCCTACTGTGTAAACTTCACGTGGTGACTTATTTCTCTATTTTACACTATTGTTCAATGTTATTTATGCTTATTTTATGCTTCTAATTCACTGAAGTTCATATATAATTCATGGAAAAACTCCTTAATCCTTATGCAAACTAATGAACCAATTATGCACATGTTTTTAAAAACTGAAAGACCCTTAGCACAAAAAAACTAATACAGTCATTTCAGATTAAATGGTATCAGAGATAGAGTTTTTCTCTGGTGTTGTTTAGTGCAAAGAATTGTTTAACTGTTTGAAAGTTTTAGATGCTTACAAGGCTCAAGCTCAAAAGGGGAGAAGACAAATTGGTGGAAGCAAGAGGGTCTCAAAAGGAGCCAAAGAAAAGGAGAGCAAGATTGCCACAATATCGATTCTCCACCACCTAGTTCACCTCCTAAAGAAGCAAAAGTTCCATTAAGCATGCCTTATGAGGAAGAAGAAATTCATGACGAATTTGACCCTAGGAAGAAGAAAGAGTGTTTAGGAAAGCATTTCTTTACATGACTGAGATGGTTAGAATTATTTATCAAGAAAGGAATGAGAGTCTGGAAGGAGAAGGATCTAAATAGGAAGGACAAGGATCTTCAAGAGGTCAACATGACGAAGACAAGTCAAAGAAGGGAAATGGAGGAAATGGAGGCAATGGAGAGCCACCATCTTCACCCTCATCATCATCATCATCAACTTCTACCTTTTCTTTAATACATAAACCACACAAGTCCAAGAGTAATGGTAAATCTCCTTTATTAAAACATGATGTTAAGTTTGAAATGCCAATGTTTAATGGTGAAGTAAATGTAAACAAGCTAGATAACTAGATTCGACAATTGTAGGTATATTTAAGAATACAAAACCTTTAAGATGTTGATACAAAAATTCAATTAGCTTCTTTGAGAATGGAAGATGCAACACTTGTTTGGTGGGAATCCAAGACATAGGAGGAAATCAAGAAACATGGTAAGATTATTCTATCATGGTCAAATTTTATTGCTGCTATTAAACGGCAGTTTTATCCATTAGCTCATATTCAAAAAGCCATCATGAACTAGCAGAACTTTAGGCAATTAAAGGGACAAAATGTGCAAGAATACACCCAGGAATTTAGGAGAAGAGCTCTTTTATTAGGGGTGGATTTGCATAGCCAAGACACTTTTCTAAAGTACATAGGAGGCTTATATAGCTACCTAAAACATACTATTCTCATGTTTAACCACACCAGTCTAGATGAATTTTGTGTTCAGGCCACACATCTAGAAGGTAGAGGGAAGAACATTCCTGAAGATGGTAGGAAGAAACCTTTTAAGGGTAAAGCCAAGGAAAAGACCCCAAAAGTTAAAAACAAAAAGAATGCACTTGTTAAGAAAGAGGGAAAAAAAGTGATTTGTAAACATTGTTCAAAATAAGGCCATGATGAAACTCATTGTTGGAAATTACATCCAGATTTGAGGCCAAAAAAACCCAATAACAAAGGGAAATAAAAAACAATTACTACAACTCAACATGACTTAGGCTCTGATTCAGGTGATGACACTACAAGGAAAAGACCCTCTAGCAGATGTTTTTGAGCAACCCCTTATAAAAATACCACAGACATCCGTTTTTAGTAGAGGTTCCTAGAGGAGGTTGGCGGGCGGAGGTTTTGCGTATGTATTTCATCCAGTGCTCTTATCACCGTAAAACGCACCAGTGTGTTCAACACAAGAACGCACCGATGCGGTTAAAACATTGGCACATCGGACACCATGCGCTCTGTACACACCCACTCAGTGCATTTTATTTATGTAGTGCACTGGTACTTTACATAACTTCCGCACCGACGCCTCTTAAAAAATGCACGAAAACTGAAACCGCCCGGTTGTCGTTAAACGCACCGAGTTGCCAACGTACTGGGCCGCCCTGAAATCCCCACGCACTGGCACACGGTTAAATAAATAAAAAAATTACGGCCAAAAACCGCACAAAACATAGGCACACCAGGAACCATGCGCTCCTAACACACCCGCCCGGTCCATCATATTCCTGTACAACACTGGTTCGTTACATCTCTACCGCACCGATGCTTCCGAAAATGTGCTCAAAAACAGAAACCGCCCGATGTGAAATAAAGCAAATGCACAGGGGCGCCCATAAACCCCGCACACCGGCAGATAGTTAAATAAAAAAAATTACGGCCAAAAAACCACACAAAACATTGGCACACCGGAAACCGTGCGCTCCGTACACACTCACCCGGTGCCTTTAATTAAGGAACCGCACCGGTGCATGTCATCTCATCAGCACCGGTGCCTCATAAAAAGTGTGTGGAACAGAAACCGCCCCGGGCAGAATGACGGAAACGCACTGGGGTCCCCATAAACGCCGCACACTGGAAAAGGGTTAAGTAAAAACAAAATTACGGCCAAAAAACTGCACAAATCATTGGCTCACCGGACACCGTGCCTGGTGCGTCATATTATTGTAGAGCACTGGTGCGTGACAGCTACACCACACCAGTGCCTCATAAAAGCGCGTGAAAACAAAATCCGCCCAGAGCTGCATACTGCAAATGCACCGGTACACCAATAAAACCCCGCGCACCAGAACACGGTTAAATTTTTAAAAAAAAATTATGGCAAAAAACCACATTTTTCACTTTTGTCAGTGCTACAGAGCTCTCCATAACCAATGCAAGTTATCCTTGTTTGAGTCTCCCTAACATCCGTGCTCCCATTGCACTTATTGCATGCACTGCTGCTGTGCATTGCCACCAATCTCCAGCTTGAATTTTATAAAACAGTGGACAAATTTGCTTTTACAAATTCTACAGCCAATATGCCTCCTCTACGGGTAAATGTACAGGTATTTTTCTTGTTTTTCCATAATTAAACCTTTTAGCATATTAGAATTTCAAAAAACCTTAAAATTAACCATTAAAAAAAAAAAAATTGTCGCGCAGTGCGCTCGAGCTATTCGGCTCGCACTGGTTTGCGGTGCTGCCTGTAAATTTACAGGCTGCACCGCAACCGGTGCTAATGGTATCCGCACCAGTTCCGGGGCAGTACCGCAAGGCGCACCGTGTTATTTTAATTTTTTTTTTTAAGTGCGGTGGAGTCGTTTACCAGGCCGCACCATTAACAATGTGGCATCGCGGCAACTCGATGTATTGACGGAATTATACGCCCCAGGGCGTGTAATGTTGTCAACGCATCGCATACCGCAATTTGACATTGTCAACGGTTCGAGCTGGTAAACCAGTGCTAAGGGTATCCACACCGGTTCCAAGGCGGTACCAAAGGCGCACCATGTTATTTTAAATTTCTTTAAAAATGGCGGTGTAGTCGGTTACCTAGCCACACCGTTGACCTAGTTGAATAGTGGTAATGCGGTGCGTTGACCGAAATAACTGCCCCGGGACAGCTATTTTTGTCAACGCACGACTTACCATATTTGGCCTGCATCAACAACGCGACCTTTTAAAATACCGCACCGACGACTATGTACGGTGGCAGGACGGCTATGCGCTGACTTAGATATATGCCCCGAGGGGTATAATGTAGTCAGCGCGCGCACCGTTCACTACATGTGGTGTCAGAAGGGCGGTGCGCTGCCTTAGATATACGCCTGGAGGCATATAGTGTAGTCAATGCACCACCCTCCTGACACCACACGTAGTGAACGGTGTGCTAAAAACATTTTATGGAGCACCAACCCCAGTGCGCTGAATATCATTAGGTGCACTGTATCTGGTGCGCTCTATTGAAAGATGCATCGGGACCGTTGCATGACTGTGTTTTTGGCGCACCGACCGTTGTTTTATTTATTTTTCAAAAAATATTTATATACGTATATTTGTAAATACATGTGTCATTTAATAAAAAAATTGTGTTCAATATGTCAATCATTCAGAGACGTGAAAGGAGAGAAGAGGGGCAACAACAAAAACAACAGGCGGAACAATATAACATGGTTCGCCTGTGGGAGGCAGGAGAGCGGGAGAGAGATGCGTACCCTTGCCCTATTATAGCAGCGACGCAGGGGTTTCTAAGGCAGGTAAGCCTACTCAAGTTCTATGAGGAAGCTACTTCCCTAAAGTCCCATAGTTTGTTTTTGAGACATCTTATCCGAAGGTGGAATGCCCAGCGACATGCTTTCTGGGTTGGTATCAACCAGTGGTACACACCCACTAAGGAGGATGTATTTTTATTACAGGGATATTGAGGAGCGGGGTGGATTTTCCCTCGTTCCTCGAGGTTCTAGCTGGCTCTGTGGCAGGGAGTCAGTTATTTTTCTCCCAGAGATACATTGGAGCAAATTTAGTATCTCCTGCAGATTTTCAAGTCGCTAGAGGGCAATTTCGTATTGGTGTGTTTGGTCTTGAGGAGGTCTAGTGTCTCTCACTTATCATTTTGACCATTTTACACAACACCAATGATGGGAAATGCAATAGTTGCTCACTTTTATATTATGTTGATTCTTTACTACAGCAGCCACGACTTGTCAGGTGGTCTGCATTTTTTTTGCGGCAGTTCTGTACAGTATTATATAGATTTCGTGCTCATGCACAAGGGAGGGTCAACTTCCCTTTTGCTTCAGAGATTTTTTGTTTATTTTTTGAGAGGTTTCCATAGATGAGGCCTAGTTTTCTTTGGCAGCCTCATAGGCCGATTATTGAGGCACGTATGAACATGTGGGGGCATATGATTCCCAAGAGGGAGGAGACTCCTTTTCCAACGAGGATATCAGATGATGCACTGGAGTTGCTAGCCAGTGTTGATGAGCATCCCTTCATTATGGTCCCCTATCCTTATGTGGGGTTGGATTGGTAAGGGTGTGCCAACATCCTCTTCACAGCTGATGAGTCGCCAGATGATAGAGGTAATATTACTGTTTTATTTAAATTTATTCTAACATGTTATTTAACTTGTTTTTATTAAATTGTGTAATGAAATTGTCTAATTATTGTTGTGTACTTGTATATATTTTGCAGACATTGGCTCTTTTGATGGCGAGGAGATGTCGCCACCACCACCTAATCCAGGTGTGGATCCTGATGATGATGAGGTCATGCCAAATATTGTCGAGGATCATTAGGAGGCTAGTGCAGATCAGAGACATGCTCCTGCTGGTGCGCCAGTGCACAGTCGACGTCTTAGTTATGCTAGATACAGGATGGAGTTGGGCGACCAACTCATTGCATTGATTGTTGATGCGGGCATTAAGCCCGCTCATTACAAATACATAGAGGCCAATGATAGGCTATTACGGATGTGGAGAGGCATGTCGCGTGACATGTATAACCTGATGCAGGATGTCGTAGGAGTTACGATAGCTTTTACGCAACTGACGAGGATTGTTGCACGTTACGATCGAACCGCAGCACGTGATGGATAGTCTGCGAGGCACAACGTACCATCATCTCATGATCGTTCACCTCGCATCGCGCCAGATGAGCATGAGCCTCCATTAGCATCTAACAGCAGTCATCATGGAGATGAGGTTGGACCATCGACCACTAGTACCGATATTGATGTTGTACTACCACCAGCTAATCCATGACATTTATATTACAGTTGTATATTTTTAACATTATTCATATATATATATATATATATATATATATATATATATTATGTTCATGTTGTAGATGTACTTAATTTACATGTTGGTGATCATCGTGATGTGTATATTGTTAGATCATGTTAGATATGTTCATTTAATGTGCACCTTGTAGATAGATATGTATGTGATAGCATGATTTATTTGACATGAGATGTGTATTTGATGTTTGTGTGGTGATGATGTTAATATATAATGTTAATTGTGTTTTGTTAGTTGATCATGATCACGATGATGCAGTTAGCGATTTTGAATGTTTTTTTAGTCAAAATCGCTTAGAAAACATATTCTCTCTCTCATGATCACGATGATGCAATTAGAGCATAATTGTATTTAAAATTCTAAAATTGTAATTGTAATGGTATATATGTAAATTTCTAAAATTGTAATTTTTAAATTTGTAAAATTGTAATTGTAATTTTTTAATTTGTAAAATTGTAATTGTATATATGTAAAATTCTAAAATTGTAATTGTAATTGTATGTGAAATAGTAAAATTGTAATTGTAATTGTAATTCTAATTCTAATTCTATGTAAAATATTTGTAAAATTTTAATTGTATTAATGTGAAATGAATTTATTAAAATTTTTAAATTTGTAAATTTGTGAATTTTAAATAATTGTAAAATAATAAATCTAGAATAATATGATTTATTGTAACATAATAAAGTTTAGAAAATAATGCAAATAAATTCATGTACTTTAGAATTATCATTATTTTATTATGATCTTATATACAAAAAAAAGAATTAATTTATACAGTACACCATTGTTTTTGAGATCAACATAATTGCAAATTATCAAGTGAATTATTGATTTTAACATTAACACAATGCAAATTACCAATTAATTCAAAATACATATTATATTAATATTTTGAAAAACTCATCTTAAAAAGTATAAATATTGATGAAATAACACATGTACCGTATCACTCTTGGTTCTCATGATCACCCTCATTATCTTCTAGCTTGCATGGCATGATAACACTACTGTTCTCAAAAATATGTTTTGATCTAGGGTCATGTGTCAATACAAACCACCAATCCCTATCCAACACATCTGGGTAAAAAAACACCTAGTTGCAGTGTTTAGGGAAAACACAGGGCTCCTTAGCTTCGTCCCACATCTTTCTAGAGTTGATACATATCAGCTTATTATCGCGATCTTCCTTTACATTATTCCGATCAAAGGTGTCCCACAACTTGCACCTAAAAATAACACATTAGAAAGAAGAAAAATCCACTTCAATGATCTCTTGTATCTTTCCAATGTAACCTAATGTCCCTCGTACTAGTTGTTGATCACTGTGGCTAGATCGACTAGATTGATCGAACTAGACTTCCACTCCACAATATTGTGTGATTTTTCCAGCATCGGCATTTTCTGTGCGAAAATGGTGCCCATATGTCCACATAGATGGGAACAAATGCACCTATTATTAAAAATTTAAAAAAATCATAGTGTCATGTGTCTTATAAATAATAATCCAATAGTTAAAATATGAAATGTGGATGTCTTAATACAAGTTTCAAATTTGCATATAAATTAAAAAGATTATTACCGAGTTGTTGCACCCAATCCCTATGTTTAGCGCATCCTCTTCAGCACATGGCTAATGACCGGTAGCACTGTATTTCTCTCTGACTTGGTAAGCAACCCAACTGTTGGGGCATATTTTTGGCATATTTTCTTTTAAATGATCGGGATAAGGCACACTTCTACCATTCAACCATCTGAATTCTTTCCTGTCACTATCCCATTTCATCCTATTTTGTTCGTACAATGCGACCCACGATTGTGTCGCTTTATAGTTGTAAAGAACAAATTTATTGATTGCTTCAATTTCTGCATTCGCTGATGAAATCAAACCAACATTATATGGTACTTAGAGATCAAAATATACATTATATCAAAGTTCAACATGAATATTAATTACTTTTTGTAAATTTGAAAAATTATAAGTCGCTTACTCTTTATCAAGCGCTTTTTTCCACTTGTTTGGAGCAACTCTCCTTCTCTTTTGTCTTCATCCATTTCATCATCCCAAATCACTGCACCTGGTCTATTGTCGATCTGCTTGATGTACTCACTGGCATAGTAGAAAGACTCATACGATATGTACCCCTCTACCATAGACCCCTCGGGTTTTGCCCTTTGTCGAACAAAACCTTTCAATTTCTTCATGTACCTCTCTAAGAAGAACATCCAACGACAAGAAACAACCCCAACTAATTCAACCTCATCTACCAGGTGGGATAGAAGATGAACCTGTAAGTCCACGAAACTCGTCGGCAGTTCCTTCTCAAACATACAAACAATCTCAACTATCTCTTGATTCCACCGTGGAATGTTAGCCACGTGAATCTCCTTTGACGTGATCCAACATACAAATGCAGATAATTTAGATATGGCACATCCTAGGTCTTGAGGGAATTCATGTTTCGCACACCCACGCACAAACAAAGGATAATGACACTGCAAAGTTATAAACACGTGCAATAATATACAAAATTAGTTATGTTTTATGATCCCCGCATGGGATAAAATTTATTAATATAGCAAATAATAAAATCATGCTTTTGAAATTATACGTACTCTTAGAAGATTCAAATGGTCATGCGATTTCAACCTCGACAAATGGTCATCCACGGTGAAGCAGCGTCGTAGTGAAGACCTGTATGAAATTGGCACCCTCACATCCATTATAACTTCCTTTGCTAAAGATATATCATCTTTTTTTAAAATCCATGGGACATCACCTTCTTTGAAAAACCATGAATTAGAGGGACCAACCCCTGCCTCTGATCCCGTACTTTCTAATCGTCTTTGCCAATGTTTCTTTTTAGTTTTTGAAGTAATAAGATCTTTCCTAACAGCCAATGTGTCACTTTGTTTCGATGATATGTGCCTCCATAAAGAGGATGAAATTTTTTTAAATACATGCATGGGATCTAATAAGTGGGAAATCTTAAAATGCTCCCAATATGGGAGGTCATAAAATATTGATTTCCTTTTCATCCCAATGGGCAATTTGTCAACATAAGTCTCGAAGAAATCTGGATCATCGAACATAGGCTCCCCATTTGAATCGAACATTTCTATGAACTCCTTCTCCTTCTCTCTCTCATATGCTCTAAGCCATTCAACTGGTGTCATTATTGGAGGCCTTCGGGTTCTCTCTCGTTTACCATTGAAAGCGGATGCTGCTCTTCTGTAAGGGTGTTCTTCTGGTAGGAATACCCTGAAGCAATCATACACTGGCTTTCGTAGTTCCTTGGACCATCTAGATTTTAGAGAAGGTCCACAACATTTACATCCAAAATACCCTTTTGTTACAAGACTTGCGAGATTATATTTGTATACATTAATTAATATGCATGGCACGTTAAAGAATATCATGAAGATCAGAACAAATATTACAACAAATTAAATAACTAATATGTGAAATAATATTTTTACATATATAAACAGATCAATAAATTAAACATGTAATTTACCAGAGCAAACTCCTAAGCGTAGATAATCATGTGTCATGTAAGCACATATGCCATACAATGTAAAACTCCTTTCTGCTACGATGGGTCTTGATACATCGTATACATTTATCCCATCCCATAATTCCTTCAATTCATCTACCAGTGGTTGTAAGTAGACATCCATATTCTTCACTTGTCTTCTACAAGGGACTATGAGAGCCAACATAAGATGTTCATTCTTCATGGACAACCATGGGGGGATATTATTATTGATCACTACTATAGGCCAAACAAAATAGTTGGTGTTTTGGAGGGAATATGGATTGACGCCATCCATGGCTATGCTGAGTCGTAGACTTCGTACTTCATTCTTGAATTTTTCGGGCCATGTATCCTCTATATGCTTCATGGCTATTGAATCAGTTGGGATTCGCATAACTCCCAACTCACTTCTATGTGAGGCATGCCATCCCTACAACATAGCTAATTCTTTGCAACGAAAGAGCCTTTGAATCCTTGGGATTATAGGCATGTGCCTCAATATCTTAAAAGGAGGACCCTTCTTTTTTTATTTATCATACCTGTCATGCCCACATTTCAGACACATCTCTTTGTCTGCATATCCTCCTCTATATAGAATACAATCATTTGGACATGTATGATATGATGTGTACTCAACACCCAACATTTTCAACAATTTATTTGCCTCTTCGCAGCTACCGGCCAAGACATTATCACTCGGAAGAACCTTATCTTTGAATAACCTGTAGTTGGTGATCATGGAAAATATATTAATAAATGTACATTAATGTCGATATAATTATTAACGTTCATAAAATTTACCATTTGTAATGTTCATTGCAGTGTACTGGTTATATTTCAAATTTATATAAGGGGAGTACTTTATGGTAACTTACCTCAAAAGTTCTGAGAAACATGCATTTGACAAGCCAAACTTTGCTTTTAAGTTGTACAGTAACATCGTTGTCCCCAACTGGGTAGACTTTGACTGACCGTCAGGTCCAAAGAGAGGGGTGGTGGAAACAAATTTAAGGCTTTCGAAAAAGGTGTCAGCGATATGAGCATCATCCCCTAGCTGATCATCATTTTGGAATGCATTTAACAACATTGTCTCCATGACAGTCATATCCCTTAAGTAATCATCCATACCAACCTCTATTTGATTGCCTCATTTGCCATCTTGTGAAGAACTATTATTGTTGTAGTCATTCCTAATTGGTGAATCTGGACATAGCGGGAATGGAATCGGTGGTTGATTCAACCATTCTTGGTATCGTTCCTCTTCGATTTTTTCTCTTAATTCAGTCTTCTCTCGATTTGAAATTGTCGTGGGGTGCAAAGGAAGATGGTAGGTAGGTCGTTCATCATCACTAGAATCCTTAAAAAATAAAATAAAAAATAAACAATTGAACATGATTAGTACAAAATATATGATATCAATTAGTAACCACGTTGACAGTGTTGCATGATTATAAATAGGTTTGACGTTGAAATATTTCATATTAATCAATATATATACCAAACAATTATAATTATAATTACCATCATTGTTCCGGGATTGTGGCTAGAAGATGCAATATTGTTACAATTGGCAGGGTGAAGCGGCTGTCTATTTTCATCTACCAAATGCGCCTTGCGGTATTTAGCTCCTGATAAGAACTTTCGATGTTTTGGAGCAGTTTGAATATTTTGTGCATTTGAACTCGATGTTGAATCTGCATGAACCTGCAAATTTGTATACATTATCAATTTAATTAAGTTGTGCATGATTGACTACATGGATAAAAAGAATAAATTCAATTAGATAGTGAAAAAATAAAACAAATCTGAAGTAAATATTATGTCTCTAGATGGATAGGGAGAACTCCGCGATGGACTTTGAGAAATATTATGGAACGAGCTGGATTTTGAAGAATTGTCCATTCCATATAATATATAATATTTTCTCCCTGCATTTGAGCAAAACAACAATAAATTTTGGTGCACAAACCTAAATGTAATTTCGGTGTGTAATGTATAGATAACCGCATTGGTGCGTTTTTGGTATTGGCACCGATGCCGTTTTATAACCGACACACCAGTGCGGTTCGATTAAAGGACGCACCGGTAAACGAATAACCACAAATAATAAAATTGCAACCCTTAAAAAAAATATAAAAAATGGGGCAATAAATTGGAAAATGGGCGGAAAAATATTTTAGAAAATCTAATTTCATAAAACATTTCTTTAAATACTAAACACTTTTCATTATTTCACTATTTTTGCAAAAATTTTCAGCCAGAGATTTGCAAGATATATACCTGGAGCAAACAGAGCACGAGAGCACTGTGGAGCAGGGAAATATGTTCGAACAGAAGTATTCAGACGATGAGAATTCCAAACCTCTGGTGATTCAAACCTTGTACCATAGAATTTCAAACGATGTGAGTTAAGTTTATTGTTTTTTTGTATTTTTTTTGCAGTTTTTTTTTATGCAGTAAAAGAAAAAATCAAAGTCTATTGTTTTTTTTTTACTTTTCTATAAAAAAAATTATAAAGTAAAATAGAAAAAAATATAAGCTTATTGTTTTTTTTATATCTTTCTGCAATATTTTTTACCTTTTCTGCAGTTTTCAGAAACAAAATAAAAAAAGAAATCCATTTTTAAAAACAAAAACCCTAGATTCTTTTGGTTTCTGCCCTTTCTTCTCCTTTTTCTGTAATTTCAGAAGTAGGACTTTTCAAATTAGATTTATAGGGTTTGTATAGTCATAAGACATCCAACCCACGGGACAACTTACATAGTCGGATCCCAATCCATGTTAGCCCTTGCATCAATCTATTTTTTTTTTCATCGGTGTGCCCTACGTAACATAGCGCACTGCGAAAGTACAGTGATAAAAAATAAAAGACAAAATATGTTTTTATCAGTGCGCCATATGTAACATATGGCACAGGTGCACTATTTTATTATGGCGCACCGCAAACGTGATGTTTTGGAAAAGAAAAAAAAACCATTTTAGAAACAAACCCTACATTCTTTTTGTTTCTGCCATTTCTTCTCCCTCTTTCTGTGATTTCAGAATTATGGCTTTTCAATTTATATTTATAGGGTTTGTATTGCTAAATATAAGCCTAAGACATCTAACCCACGAGAGGACCTGCATAGTCGGATCCCTATCCATGTCGGCCCTTGCGTAAATTAAAATAAAAATAAAAATAAAAATTCGGTGTGCCCTGTGTACCTGAGCACACCGATGCGCTTTATTATCCCACCGCACCGTGCAAGTACTGTGATAAAAAAAAAAAAATATATATATATATATATATATATATATATATATATATATATATATAATTGTTTTTCAGTGCGCTATTTCATTATGACGCACCACGAATGTTCTGTTTCGAAAAAAGAAAAGAAAAAAACCCACACATTCCTTTTGTTTCTACCCTTTCTTCTCCATCTTTCTGTGATTTCAAAATTAGGGCTTTTCAATTTAGATTTATAGGGTTTGTATTGCTAAATATAGACCTAAGACATCCAACCGACAAGACGATTAACATAGTCGGATCCCAATCCATGTAAGCCCTGGCATGAATTTAAAAAAAAAAAACAGATTTTTTTATCAGTGCACCTGGCGTAACATAGCGCACCAATGCTCTGTATTGTACAAGCGCACCGCATAAGTAATGTGATAAAAAATTATTATTATTATTATTATTATTAATCGGTGCGCCATATGTAAAATATGGCATCGGTTTATGCTAAAAAAACTAACACTAGATGATTTTTATTATTTTATCATGGTTAATTGGTGTGATCATTGACATGTAATGCACTGGTGCTCCTTGTTGACATAAAGCACCATATGGTCTATTATACTATTTGTGCGGTGCATTTGGAAGACAGCCACGCACCAGCGTCAGTGCGTACACCATGAATGGCGCACCGGTTTCTTGAGATTGTTTTTACTTGAAAAGTTGACAATTTATTTATAAATATATTAATGAATGATATGGTACATGTTTGAGATTGATAAAGAAATGACTGACAAGATATCAAGTAACAAAAATACTGATAACACATCAAGAAAAGAAAAAGAGCAAGTTCTTTGTAATTTTTTTACAAAAAATATTATTTTTGAATTATATGTAAGTTTAACTAATATGTATTGTTTACTGTGTATCATGCAGAGCCACAAAATGACAAAGCTTGATAAGATTATTTCTGATCTAGGACCAGTAGAGCGTAAAAGCTTGATGGAAAAATTGCAAAAGGATGAATCAGGTGAATGAAAAAATACTATCGATCCAATATGGGTTTATTTTTTTTAATTTTAATTAATAATATAATTAAAATTATTAGATAACATGTGTTCAACAGTCTATTAATTCACATTTGTTTAATGTTCTACAGAGACCAACAACTCAGAAAAAAGAATGTTGTTCTAAGAAAAGAAAAAAAAAATAGAACTTGCAAATGAAAATGAATTGCTCCTTAGCTCATCTGGAGTGGTGCTGAAGGTTAATGAAAGGGGAAAAACTTTTACAAAAGTTTGAGGGATCTAGTGGAACGAATGTATAGATGTTCTTTCCACTTATTATACAAAAACCAATCCAATGATTTCAAAAACCAAATTTTATCTAAACTACAAGAAGAATTTCCAGAGAATTGGTCAATGAGACATGTCAGACTTTTAATAGCAAAAATGTACAACAACAAAAAAGAATGAATGAAAAAGTAATATTCCTTTAGATGTTTGTCTAGAATTATTTATAAATATCATTTTTGTTATACTTACTTTTCATATATCAATATAATAATTAAATAGTTTATTGTCATGTTACATTTTCAGGAAGATTATGAAAATCTCAAAAGATGAACGAGCTGATATCAGAAATATGCCAGTAGGAATGTCCAAAAAGGTGTACAAGGAGATGGTCAAAGAAATGGACAAAATTGCATCGCGGGAAGAGCCATATCAACAACAACGTGCTTCGAATGTAATATGTAATCATTGAATTTTTCGATCATTAGGTAAAATAAATAAACAATTTAGCATTAAATATTAATTTTCAAGTATTTTCTTGCAGAAAAGAAAAGAAAATGGACCCCATACAACACATAAAACAGGACGACAAGGAAGAAAACGATTGATATCTAAGTTTGTGAGTAATTGTTACTTTCTTATAACAACTTAACTAGATTTCATTTTTGTATTTTTTAAGTTGTTTTACAAAAATCATCATTGAATGTCTTCAAACAGGTGCTAACATACAAAGAAGAACCATCAGAGGAATTGACTGAAATTGGGTTAAACATGGGTTGTGAGTATATGTTGGCATATCAGAACTAAATTGTGGAATTTGTAAGCATCTATCGATCTTGTTTTAATTAGCTCCATCTATAATTTATAGAAACAATAAATCTTTTATATTAAATATATGATTTGTTATGGGGTATAAAACTTGCAAGAAACAAAGTATGGCACTGCGCCAACAGATCAAATCTTGAAAGATGGCATGTTACATTGTTTTGAAAGAACGTGTATAGTTTATGAGTCAATTTTTGCATTGGTACGTCATTTCTTTTCGATTTAAATTAATGTATATTATTTAATATTGCAATTTTCATTATTCTCACCAATGTATATACACTCATTACAATTTATTTTTATGTTTGTAGATGGAAAGTGAAGAAGAAGAAAACAATCAACACCGTGAACAAAACATTCCTAAAAATAACCTAAGTCATGGAAGTAGCTCTAGCAGTGATAGTAGTTCAAGCGAAGAATGATGATCACTATGTTTGGATATCAAAGCAAGGCATTGTATTTTTTGAAAAATGTCTGTGAAATCAAACATTTTCTTTAATGTAATGAACATAGTGTCTCAATTGAAAGATAAAGGGATACCAATAAATGTCCCATTTTGTATGACAAAGAACGTCTTATATATATATATATATATATATATCTATATCTATATATATATATATATATATATATATATATATATATATATATATATGTTTTAATTTATTCTATTGCGTTCTCTATTGTCGCTATTGCGTTCTCCATTGTCGTTCTCAAGTGCACTAATAAAAATTTAATTCATATGAATATTGTTATAAGATATATATGTGTCGACTTTTGATAAATAATGAATTTTAAAAAACCAAAATAATTATGATATGATATAACAAATTAATCCAAACATCACATTCAAATGCATTAATAAAAATTTAATTAATATAAATATTGTTATAAGATGTGTCGACTTTTGATGAATAATGAATTTAAAACAATCACAATAATTGCACTGTCCAAGGTCGATGTTTCTAAAAAATACAAAATGAAAACCAGTGCGTGTATTCTTATATCAGTGCGCTTGTATTCTTAAGTGCACCGGTGCGTTTTTACGACCTATGGGCACCGCACAAATACCAAAACCAGTTAAAAATATCGAGATGTTTGTGCGGTACGGCGCTCCGGTGCGTTTATGTCTATATATGCACCGGTGTCGTTTTACGACCTATGAGCACCGCACAAATACTGATATCAATTATAAATCTCGATGCGTTTGTGTGATACTATGCACCAGGGCGTTTTTGTGTCTATACGCACCGGTGCATTTGGACGACCCATAGGCATCGAACGAATACCGATACCAATTATAAATCTCGGTGCATTTGTGTGATAGTGCGCATCGGGGTGTTTATGTGTCTATAAGCACCAGTGTATTTGTATGACATATTTGCACATTACAAATACCGATACCAATTATAAATCTTGGTGCATTTGTGTGATACGGCGCACCCGTGTGTTTCTATAAGTCTACACACCGGTGCGTTGATACGACCTGTGGGCACCACTCAAATCCCAAGACCAATTAGAACGGCCATGTGCGTTGTATCACCAACACTATAACGGTGCTATTTTATACCTTAACGACCCGGTGCATTCTCCTTCGACCACCCCGGGGCTCCAGCTGCAGGTATGCACCGATGCGTTAAATCCTGATTAGCGCACCGATGAAAAAAACATCCGTAATAACCTTCGGCCACCCATTTTTTTCTAGTTGTGTTGAATTTCCGTTAAAAGCTCCGCCAAAACCTCCATAACCATAAACGGATGTGGTAGCATATGTTTTTTTGACAATTTTGGCCAATTTTATAACACTAAAAACCTCCTTTATAACCTTCGTTAGAGGGTCTTTTCCTTGTAGTGTGAGACTAAAATTACACCCATGGGATTGAAGAACATGAAGGGAAAAGAAATTGAAACTAAACCCAGTACCAATACATCAAAATGTCACATAAACACTCCAAATGAAGAAGAAAGAATAAAATTGTTTCATGTGAGGGTCATATCCAAGCATACCAAGATTGACACACTGTTTGACAGTGGGTCACAAGCAAACTTAATCTCTGAAGACTTTGTCAAAAAGCTTAAACTTGAGACCATACCACATCCAAAACCATATCCATTGGGTTGGATTTTTAAGGATGCAAATCTATACGTTACAAGGAAATGTATATTGAGGTTTGCAATCACTGCAAGCTTTGTTGACACAGTTGAATTATAAGTGGTTTTGCTTGACATAACTGGTATTGTATTAGGGATTCCTTACTTGTATGACAGGAAAGCAATCTTCTATCTCCATGAGAACAAGTATCATTTATTCAAGTATGGAAAGGAGTTCATTGTTAGAGCACACCACAAGAAGACAAACATTGCTTTGGTAAATGCTAGACAAGTAAAGAGGCTGGTAAATTCAAGTAATAATTTTGTTCTTCTTATGATTAAGCCCAAAGATGATATTAATCATGAATATTTTGAGGGATGTGATCCTAAGTTAAAATTATAATTATATGATGTGGTTAATGGGCATCATGAGATGTTTCAGGAGCCAACAAGATTGCTAAAAAGGGAAATTCAACATGAGATTCAGTTGCAGCAAGATTGTCCTCTTCCAAACATCGGTATGTATCGCATGTTGATAATGGAGAATGTTGAAATAAAGAGGCAAATCAAAGAGATGTTGGATAAAGGTATCATAAGGCCAAGCACCTCGCCATGCAGTTCACCCATAGTGTTGATACCAAAGAAAGATGGGACTTGGCGCATGTGTGTAGGTTTTCAAGCTTTGAACAAAATTACGGTTAAAAATCGTTACCCACTCCCAAGAATGGATGATTTGCTTGATCAGCTGAAAGAAGCAAAGTTTTTCACTAAGTTAGATTTACGAAGTGGATATCATTAAGTAAGAATTGCAGAAAGTGATATATGGAAAACTGCATTCAAAACCAAATAAGGACTCTTTGAGTGGCTAGTTATGCCTTTTGGTTTATGTAATGCAGCGACAACCTTTATGCAGGTTATGGATAATGTTTTGCGAGCATTCATTGATGACTTTGTTATTATGGACTTAGATGCCATTTTGATTTTCAACAAAACAAGAGAAGAGCATGTATTGCATGTAAATAGAGTGCTTGATATTTTGAAGAAAGAGAAATTGTTTCTTAAGATGTCAAAATGTGAGTTTGGAAAGACTTCTTTGGTCTATTTGGGACATATTGTAGGAGGAGGAGAATTGAGGATTGATCCTTCTAAAGTGGAGGCCATTGTGAATTGGCCCACACCCAAAACAGTTACCGAGGTAAGAAATTTCTTAGGTGCAGCTCAGTATTGGAGGAAATTTATTGCTAACTTTTCTTCCATCGCAGCTCCTATGCATGCAGTGAAAAGTGTGAAGAAAGGCTTCCAATGGCGAGGAAAAAAACAGTAAGATTTTGAAGCTTTAAAAGACAATATCAGTTCAGCTCCAGTCCTTGCATTACCAAATTTGAGACAGCCATTCGAGATACAAACCGATGCTAGTGACTATGCCATGGGCATAGTCCTTTTGCAACATGGTAAGCCTATCACCTTCATTCATAAACTTTTAATGGTGTTGTGACTAATTATCCTATATATGACAAAGAACTATATGCGTTGGTACAAAGTGTCAAGAAGTGGAAACACTACTTGATGGGTAAAGAGACTATTGTACACACCGATCACCAACCATTACAATACTTACATTCGCAAAAAAAATTGCAGCAATCAAGACATTTCAGGTGGATGGGATTTCTTCAACAATTTCACTTGGTTGTAAGGTACAAAAAATGTATATTCAATAAAGTTGCAGATATGATTTCGAGACCAATCATTAGTGCTTCTACTTTACTCAAAAATGATTCTATTGTACATGAGAGTTACATAGAACAATATGCACATGGCGTTGATTTCAAAGATGTGTATGCTAGTTTGAGTGAAGGGAATCAAGTTGAAGAAAGAGATTATCACATGCATAACAATTTGTTGTTTCATTTGGGAAAGCTATGTATTCCACAAGGAGGGAGGCTAAGTGTCATGAGAGAAACTCATTCTTCTCTTATTGCTGGACACTTTGGGGTAAGTAAAACAATGGCGCATCTACAAAGGTATTGTTATTGGCCTCGAATGATAGAGAGTGTGTCAAGTAGGTTGTTTTATGTGTGCAACAAGTAAGCCTATTAATAGGAAGCTTAGATTGTACACGCCACTACTAGTACCATTATGTCAAGAAAGCAACATGATTATCTTTTTGTAGTTGTGGATAGATTCAGTAAAATGTGTATACTTATGCCATGTAAGAAGAACATTACTGCTAAACATATTGTTAAACTTTATTTTCAAAATGTTTGGGTTCATTTTGGATTGCCCACTTCTATTGTTAGTGACAGGGATTCCAGGTTCATTGGGAATTTTTAGTCAAATCTATGGAGAATGATGGACACAAAATTGAAAAAGGGTACCGCTTTTCATCCACAAACAGATGGAAAAACTAAAGTTGTGAATAGAAAAGTTGTGCATCTATTGAGAGGATATTGCAGCAAACATCCTAAGTTGTGGGATGAACAACTGCATTACATTCAACACGCTTACAACCAGGCAAAGCACTCTTCAACACAAACCTCATATTTTGAAGCATGCTTTGGGTATTTGCCAAAATTGCCATTAGACTTCATCTTTGGGAAGGATGTTGCAATTGATGGTCAAAGTGATATTGATAAGGCTTGAAAGTTCATTGAGAAAATTCAAATGATACACCAACAAGTTCAAGAACACCTTGAGAAAAGTCAAAGAAAATACAAAGAGAGGCATGACAAACACCGGGTTGATCACAAGTTTCAAGAGGGAGATGGGGTATGGTTGCACATTAGCAAAGAAAGAATGCAAGGGGAAGGTAAAAAACTTAAACCCATTCGTTATGGTCATTTCAAGATCATAAAAAAAGTTGGTAATAATGCATTCCAACTTGATTTTCCTTCTTACATGAAAATGTATTCAATTTTTAATGTTGAAAAATTACGCTTGTATGAGCCTCCTTTGATTGATGATCAAGGAAATGATGTTCAGCTACATTCTATTAAATATTTTTCGCCAGAATTTCTGGATGAGCTCAAAGAAGATATAATCTTAACAGGAGGACAAGAGCATCAAAGTGGGGAAGTGTTGACTACCTTCGAGTTGGGCTCAAAGGCATTAAACCAAGCAAGGCAAAATGGATGGAGATTGAAAAGGTGAGGGAGTTGTACCCTCATATACTGAACAGGGAATCAAGTCTTTTGGGGTCCAAAAGCTTCCCAATGGGGAGGAATGATCAGGAGTTCATAAATTTTGCTCAAAATTTAAAGTTATAGGATTGGGTTGAAACCAGGGTGGTTGCGTAGTTCTCGTCTTCTTGATTTCGGCGCCGCGAACGGTTCAAAAATCTGATGTTTTATGAGGAGCAATCAAATAAAGACATAAATACTTAGAAGAATTTCGAGAAAGGAACGGACGGTCGCGATTCAATCGCAGATCTAAGGGCAAAAGATGAACGGTCGTGATGACGTTACAAGTCTGACATAATGATATGCGATGAATTGGCGGAGACAAACGTGAGTTGTTGGATCATGCAACAGATCAACAGTGGATGATGAATCGCGATTTCACATTTCGCAAATAATAGTGGATACCTTTAAGAGTTCGCACGATATGTTAAATGGGTTGCAATGCAATGCAAGAAGGACGAAGAATGTGATGTGACAAGGGGGAGCCATGTGTCGGCTCTGCACACTTCACAAGTTTTGTGGTTTAGTGAATTCGCAAAGAGTTAAGAGTTGCGGGCAGGCGATTGCGATTGCTTACGATCAGTTCGACGTATGGTGGGTCCCTCTAGCAAGAATTTCGTGTGTATGTAACATGTTTTGGGTTATTTGCATTCTATTATAAAGAGTGTTGTTTGATCCCTTCATGTATGTATGTTATTTAACTCTGAATTGTATTCTGCTGTGTTCCGGTCAAGCCACTTAACAGTTGGGGTGCGCATGTGGCCACCACCCTAACCGTAACGTTTAATGCATGACTTAATAGGTGGAGTAGATAGGGGCGTGCACAATTTGTCGGTCAACCCTAATTTAACTCCAGTTAACTGGAGTTCTCCCCATTTAGCAAAGTTTTCCTAGGAGATATTGGGTAAAAGTGTAGGAGGCTCAATTTTCGACCATTCTCAGTTAACGAAGAGTCATTTTTGACTATTTGAGCATTATGAAGCCATTAGTGCAGAGAAAACAGCCATTAGAGCATTATAAATACATGTAATAGAAAAATTTTGATCATAATGAAATATGGAAAAGCCATTGGGAGCTGGACTAGCAGATGTAGCCTAGGAGGGGTGAACTGCTTCATCATGTCTGCTGTGTAAAATTCATGTGGTGACTTATTTCTTTGTTTTACACTGATGTTCAGTGTTATTTATGATTATTTTATTCTAATTCACTAAATTTCATCTATAATACATGGAAAAACTCCTTAATCCTTATGCAAACTAATGAACCAATTATGCACATGTTTTTTAAAACTGAAAGACCCTTAGTACAACAAAACTAATACAGTCATTTCAGATCACAGGGGTACAACAATAACAATAAGGGGGCTACACTGACAACAATAAGGGACTACACTAGTAATATAGAGACCTAACATGCCCCACTCCTTCAAAAAAGTGTTGTCCTCAACGCTTGAGTAGCTCTGGGTGCTTCTGTATAAAATTCTCATCCTTCCATGTAGAATCTTAAGTGGGTAAGTTCTTCCACTTGATGAGATACTTTGAAATTGATCAATTTCGTAGCTATCAAGTTCTTGTTTCTGTAACTGCTTCAGGTTCCAATATGATTTTTCCTTCCTCATCAAGTTCTGGCAATATTTTTTGAACTGGAAGTTTTTCACCTATAACCTTCTTTAAGCATGAAACATGGAAAACTAGATGCACTTGCGAAGAAGCAGGAAGCTCCAATTTGTATGCCATAGTACCAATCTTTTGCAACACCTTGTAAGGACCATAGTACTTTGGCGATAATTTATTATCCTTTTTAGCTTGCTTGAGGGACATTTGTTTGTATGGTTTTCGCTGTAAAAATACCCAGTATCCTACATCAAAACTTCTCTCGCTGCGATGTTTATCTGCCTATTGTTTCATTCGATTTTGTGCCAAATTTAGGTTATCCTTTAAGAGTTGGAGTACTTCTTGTTGATGCTCGATGTGATCTTCCACTGCTTGAACCTTAGAATTTTCTCTTAAAGATGATGTGATGGACGGTGGATGATATCCATAAAGTGCCATAAATGAGGTCATTTTTGCTGCAGTATGGAATGAAGTGTTATACCACCATTCAATGAGAGGTAACCACTTGAACCATTGTGTTTGTTTATCAGATACAAAACAATGAAGATATCCTTCCAAACATTTATTCACTATTTCAGTTTGACCATCAGATTGAGGATGATAAGATGAGCTATGAGCTAGTTGAGTACCCAAACAAGAAAATAATTCCGTCCGAAAATTTCTAGTAAAAATGGGATCTCTGTCACTTACAATAATCTTTGGGTATCCATGTAGCTTTTGAATTGTTTCCATAAATGTAGTAGCAATTGTACTTGCTTTAAATGGATGAGATAATGCACAAAAGTGTGCATACTTGGTAAGTCTATCAACTACCACCATGATGACACTCTTTCCTTCAGACTTAGGTAAACCTGTGATAAAATCCATTGAAATCTCCTCCCAGAGTTGAATTGGAATGGATAAAGGCTGTAGAAGACCCGTGGTCTTAATTGTCTCAACTTTATTTTGCTGGAAAACCAAACATTCCGCCACAAACTTTTGAATATCAGATTTAAGGCCATCCCAAAAAAAATCTTTCTTCACCTGTGGTAAGTTTTTAAAAATCCTAAGTGTCCTCCTAAAGGAGAAGTGTGCAATTCCAAAATAATCTTTTGTTTTAGTTGGGAATTCTTACAAAGATATGAGCGATCTTTGTACAATAAGGAATCATTTTCTAACTAAATGTATCAGATGTATTAGGATCTTGCTACAACTTTTGAATAAGTGTCCGCACTTCTTCGTCCTTCTTCCATTCATCCCTTGCTTTGGTTATCCAATCTGGTTGGATAATAGAAATGGCACAAAGCAATGCTTCCAACTCTTCATTCTTTCTTGAGAGTGCATTTGCAACAACATTTAGCTTCCCTTTTCTGTAGATGATTTCAAAGTCGTAACTCAACATCTTTGTGACCCATTTTTGCTACTCTTCTGAAAATAGTCTTTGTTCCAAAAAGTGTTTAAGACTATCATGATCAGTTTTTACCTTAAAGTGTCTTCCAATTAGGTAAGGTTGCCATTTCTTTATTGCATGTAGTATTGCTAACTTTTCCTTCTCATAAATAGATTTCTGTAAATACTTTCCTTTGATTGGACGACTTTCAAAAGCAATGGGTCTTCCTTCTTGCATTAAAACAACACCAATTTCATTTCCTGAGGCATCACATTCCACAATAAAGGTTTTTGTGAAGTCTGGCATAGCTAAGACTGGTGCTAGGCACATTGCCTCTTTAAGATGTTCAAAGGCCTTAGTTGCTTTAGGAGTCCATGAAAATTCATCTTTCTTCAATAATGTTGTTAGAGGTGCTGCTATTCTCCCATAATTATTAACAAACTTGTGATAATACCCTGTTAACCCGAGAAATCCTCGCAACTGCTTTATGGTTGTGGGGACTTTCCATTCCTTAATGGCTTTAATTTTGTTAGGGTCTACCTTAACACCATCGTGAGATACAATATGACCCAAATATTCCACCTCTTGTACTCCAAAGAAACATTTGGATGTTTTTGCATATAATTGTTTCTCCTGCAATAGTTTGAGCACCCTGTCAACATGTTCAACATGATCCTTCCAAGACCTGCTGTAGATTAGTATATCATCAAAAATTACTAGCACAAATTTTCTAAGGAAGGGTTTGAAAATGGAATTCATCAACCCTTGAAATGTAGAAGGTGCATTGGTAAGGCCAAAAGGCATGACCAAAAATTCATAATGACCCTCATGAGTTCGAAATGCTATTTTCGGAATATCTTCAGTCTTCATTCTAATTTGATGATATCTTGAACAAAGATCCAACTTGGTAAAATAATTTTCTCCATGTAATTCATCCAATAATTCATCAATTGCAGGAATGGGAAATTTATCTTTAATAATGAGCTTATTGAGCTCCCTATAATCCAGACACATGTGCATGATCCATCCTTCTTATGCATCAATACTACTGGAGCAGAGAAAGAACTTTGACTACGTTGAATTATACCAACCTCTAACATTTTTGCAATCATACGTTCAATTTTTCTCTTTTGGACATAAGGATATCTATGAGGCTTGATGTTTGGAGGAACACTTCCTAGAATCAAATGAATAACATGATCATGATCATGAATAGGTGGAAGTCCTTTGGGAGTTTCAAGCACCTTGGAATGATTGTCCAAGACTTTTTGGAGATATGGAGAAATAGATGATTTTGTTGTTGGAACTTCTAGTGAGCATAATTGTGCAATTATGCCTCATTGTTATTTCTTTAGAAGCTTTGTCATGACATTAGAGCTTATTATCTTTCTCGAATTCCTTGTGATACCCCGTAATTCGACTTCCTTTCCTTCCAAATTTTTTTTTTAAGAAAAGTTCTTGAAAATTAAAAGCTACCGTCCCCAAAGATTGTAACCATTGTACTCCTAGTACAACATCAGCACCTCCCATTGGAATGGAAAGCATTGGACTATTCAATACATATTCCCCCATGGCTAGCTTGATATTATTTCATTTTCTAGAGCAATTTATAGTTCCTCCATTTACAACCATCACTTGACATTCTGGTGTTGGGTATAGGAAACAATTCAATTCCTTGGCTATATTACAATGAATAAAATTATGGGTACTACTTGAATCAATCAACACTATTACCTTTTTCTTCTTGATACGTCCTTCTATCTTGAGAGTTTGAGGAGTGGTAATTCCTGCCAATGCATTACACGATATGGTCATACTCATTTCTTCTTCTTCTAGGGTTGGTTCCTGGTGTATATCCTCTTCTTTTGAAGTTTCTTTTTCATTTTCTTCCTCCTCTTCACAATCTCTGTAAAATAATTTATTCTCAGCACACTTATGACCTTTAGTGTATTTGCTATCACAATTGTAGTAAATCCCTTTTTATCTTTTTTCTTCCAATTGTTGTGGTGTCAACCTTGTAGGTTGTGGAAGTCCAGGAGTAGCAACACTTCCATCTTTATAGATGTGAGTGGTAGGCTTCATTGTCGCCATAATTTTACATTCAATTTTTCTTGCCAACCTGAATGCCTTCTCCAATGAATCAGGTTCCCAAACACGAACCTCGTGTTGGATGTTATCCTTTAAATTCCCTATGAAGACATCAATCTTGTGTTCCTCTGGAATATCAGTTACCCTTATATTCAATTTTTGAAAGTCCTGAATGTGCTCCACCATTGAACCCTTTTGTTTGAGATTTATCAATTGGCTAAAAAAAATGTTGCTCTTTGTATCCTCATAATTTGCTATCATTTCCTCCGTAAAAATTGGCTTAGTGACAATTTTTTTACGGGAGCAAAGCCATAGACACCATACAAATGTATTTTGTTCTAAATATAAAGTTGCAATGCGTACCTTTTGTGTGTTTTGCACATTATTGAGATCAAAATATTGCTCCATCTATAGTATCCATGTTACGGGATCCTTTCCACCAAACTTCCTCATATCGATCTTTGGAATATGGTGGGTCTAAAATCCAACATTAGAGTTTATGAAATCATGATTAACATTTATTTTGTTCTCATCATGAGTTTCCTCTACTATCTTTTCGTCATTAGGAAAAAATTCTTGTATAAACTTTGTCAAACCTTCCATGTCTGCTTTTAGATCATTCTTCATGTTTTTCATTTTTTCATCGATCTTAGCTTCCATGTCTTCCATGCCAACTTCCATGCCATCCATGTCATTCTTCAAACCATCCATCGTAGCTTCCATGCCTTTTTTCAAACCATCCATCTTAGCTTCCACGCCTTTCTTCAAAACTTCCATTTCATTTTTTGTTGCTCTTTGCGAGAGCGAAATTTGGTGCACTTGCTCTTGTAATTTTGATATGTCATGTTGCATTTCTTCGTCTTCATGAGTCATACTAGAGCCTTCTGAAGGTTTAATGGGTGTTGAATTCTTTTTAGGGGGCAATTTAGAATCCAATACTGATAGCTATTCTACAATATGCCCTTGGAATAATTTCAAACTGATTCTTCAAACAAGACTTAATGCAATTCGAAAAAAAATACACACATTTTTCTTGCTTTTGAGGAGCTCGATATTGAAAATGAATTATCTCCATGATTTAGGATCTTCAATATCTGAAATTTGGTTATGTTCCCTTTGAATCTTGTTTCGAATGCTAGAGGTCTGACCTGATTTGGACTCTTCAAGGAAAAGTTATGCCCAACCTCCCACAATGACCTAATTATGGACTGGTTTTGTAGAGCGAACTTGTACGGCGTGCCACGTATAACTGTTTCCTCATTCGGCTCTGAAATTGATACACAGTAAAATACAGTCCATGTACTTGTGTCCACTTTTTACAGAATTTCAATTCGATGCTCAGAGAAAAAGTTACGACTATTTTCCCCAGGTCACCTCTTTTAGATGAAATTCGGGAGTATGCAAAAACCCTAACTTCCATAGATCATATCTCCGAAAATATTGCGAACCAAGATCTGAAATTTTTACACGAAGTTCTTGAGGTTTTCGGCTTCGTGTTACAATTTTTTTTTAGCTTCTGAACCTTCGTAGAAAAAAATTATAGTGAAAATTCCACGGTGACCTGTTTTAGATGAAATTCAGGAGTTTGAAAAAACCCTAACTTCCACAGATCATATCTCCGCAAATATTGCAAACCAAGATCTGAATTTTTTACAAGAAGTTCCTCGTGATTTCTGCTTCGCGTGTTAACAATTTCAGCTTCTGAATCTTCGTAGAAAAAAGTTATAGTGAAAATGCCACAATGACTTGTTTGAAGCAACGAAACCCTAGAATCCAAAGCTTTGTTACCAAATGTTATGAAACCGACTACAAAAATAGAAGAAAAGAAAAATCAATGCCTTAGAAATAAGCCACTTCGAGGGGGCAACCTCCTTTACATTACATAAATGAACAATTCTTGGATGATACAAATGACAAAACCTCCTTCTATAAATAGGAGTCCAAGGGGTCACAATATAATCCTAGCTAACCTAACAATAATAATGTAAGGGCACAATAATAACAATATTGGGGTTACAAGGGTACAATAATAACAATAAGGGGGCTACACTAACAACAGTAAGGGACTACACTAGTAATATAGAGACCTAACATTAACTTATAAATAAGCTTTGTAAATAGGCATTGTTAAGACACGATGGGCCAATACCATGGCTTATCACCAATACATGCCAAAAAACCATATTTCATTTCAAAATGAAAACATCTTATAAATATTTTGTTTTAATTCTGTCAAGAGGCACTCTCGAGCTAGTATGAAAGAGATGTTGTTATGTCATGTCTTGTGATTTTTTGAGTGCCATGTTTATGAAAACTCATGGTATTTCCCATGTTTATGAAAACCCATGGTATTTCATGTGGAATATAGCCTATTTAAAGGGGGAATTAAGCCAAACTAGATCTATCTTAACTTCGGATCTACCAAATGTCGAGAATGATCAAATCTTTGAAATGCAAATATCTTAAGATGCAAAAATAATTGATCCCTCTTAAGGCTTGATAGATAAGGAGTCGATAGATTGGTACTTAAAAATATACTAATAATACGCGTACTTAAAAATATGCTAGTAGTACAAAAAAACCATTTTAATGTGAATAATGTGATACATCAATGAAATATTTCAAATGTCATATTGAATAAAATATTTCAATGTCAACTCTCTGTATATTATATAAAACAAATAAAAATACATTTTTTAATAATTAAAATATTTCATTAATGTGTTGATTAAAATGAAAAAAATGCATCAACATTTAAAATTGACACATGATGTATATATATATTAACACCATTGTATTTTTTTGAAATGAAAAAAAAAACTGGTTTCTATTAATGAAACATATAAATCAATACATAAATGGTATTCATGGTTATTCTACACCAAATATCTTATAACACTAAATATATGGTTGTTCTACATATATTCTATTAACACTAAATCTATCTTCCAAGAAAAATCAAATCTTTTGAAATATAATTTTTTCTTCAAATTTCATATTTTAAGAGATATTTACAAGATTCGATTCCTTTAAACACTTAATAAATATAAAATTGACATAGATTATTACAAGATTTCATTCCTTTAAAAACTTAATAAATATAAAATTGACATATATTAATAAATATATATATTCCTTTTATTAAAATCTTTCAATACTTAAACTCTTTACATTTCTCTATCTCCCCTTCAGTCTTTTCAATTTTACATATCTAATTTTGAATTTATAAAACTAATTTTTATTATTCTCTATTTCTTTTTATATATAGAAATAAAAATAATTTTTTTTGCTATTTTTATTAATATACGAATTATTTTTTTAATTATATAAAATATTTAATATATAATATATAAACTTACGATGACATCACCATTAGACATCATCATTTATAACAATTCGCGTCCTGAATGGTAGGATTTTAAAAAATAAAGTCAAAACAATAAATTGACAACACTATCACTCAATAATTTTGGAATATAAATTCGGAATTTTTTTAAGAAATAATAAATTTTCGTCCTTAAACGCTTACCATTAAAACTGTGAACCGACCAGAATCAGATTGATAAGCAATCTGACCCCATCAAATTTTAGCAAACCTTCCCCATTTCAGTTGTACATTTGGATTCCAGGTTTGCACTGAAAAAAATTGAATAGTCCATTCTCATTGTACACGTCCATCCACGTAGGCAACATTCCCGATGCAAGTAAAGCTACTCGGGAAAGATGCCTGTTTGCAGCTATCCCAAATATAAAGCATATAGCTCTGAGGCTTCAATTTCTTGGTTTTTTCAATCCGGCTGTGTATATGCCTTGTCCTTTTGTTGTTCCGCTCCTTCGACCCAAGCCAGAGGCGTTGTACTCCGGCCCCAATTGCAGCGTGAAATGACCCCGAGCTATAGAAGTTGCATCAGTTTCTACCAAATCACCCTGCAGTAGATCTGCGTTTTCTTCTCAGGCTCATTGAATTCAATGGTGAAGAAAGTTTCAAAAGGATTATCCAGGTGGTGATCTCTGAATGGATAAATGCCTTTAGAATTGCTGACAGATTGAGTAATTTTAAATTATATTCAGTTGAGTCACGGGTGTGAGATTGGAATGCCAAGGGACACTGGATCTGCGAGGACTGCAAGAATGTGGGTGCCCATCAGGTGTTTAGGCCTTGACAGGTTGGTTCTGCGCACCGTCTGGCCGGGACATTTTCATCTGATTCAGCACAGGGAGACCGGGATAGCTTTATCGTAGAAGTGCGGACATTGTCCATCTGGGTATCACAGGTTTGTTCAGATACCAGCTCTCTTCTTCACTATTCTTTCAAAAACCATTAAAAAAATTGGGAAAAGGGCACAATATATACAAACATGGTCAATATTTTTCAGTATTTTTAGCCCCAACGGAAGTGATTATGCTGTTGTGAATTCTTTGGTAAATCACCAAATCCATTTACTTTTTGGATTTCCAAATAACTTTGATCGTGTTGTTGGGCTTTGCGAACGATCACAAATTTATTCATTTGTTGAATCCCAGAGGGTTTTGCGTTTTGTTGTTCCATCATGTAATTACTCTTCATATTTCGATATACAGCGGGGGATCTGAAGTACAATATATGATTGTAAGAGTCACAGGTTAGGGGTTGGATAGTAAGTGAAGAAAAAATTAAATTCCACTTATGGGCTTAGGGCTTATTTTGTGTGGCGTGGTGTGAATCCACCAGAATTGAGCTAGTGACTACCCAGTTGGCAGCGGTAACTTCTCAATATTTAGATTGACCCCTCTTCATGCATACAATGAGGAGGAGAAACCCAGATTTTCGACGTCCAGTGCGGAGGCGATATTCCCGTGGATTGCTGGCAGGTTTTGGGGGATTGCTGATTCTTTTTATCCTTGTAGTTTTGAGCCATCACCGGCAGCCAACTTCTGATACCAAAAATCCGCAGGTAAAATACTGAGATTTTCTACTTTGCTGCATCTCGTTTATTATGATAATCCTCTGTAAATGTGAATTTTTTTAAACAAATTAAGGTTGTGCAATTATTTCATGGAGAATATACTTGTTAAATAGTTTTATTTGCAGTTCAGTGAAAACACTAAACCGGGGTCTGGATATAGTTGTTGAATTATCTGGTTCACAGAAGGGGCAAGTTTTCAAGGCAGTGATTAATTCGTTCCCTTTGGGAGAAGTTGCGTATTGAGATTAAAGTTGGCCGACGTAGTCGGACTTGGACTCAGCGGGCCCTTTGATTTGGAGCCAATTCAGAAAATTAGAAGTAGATAAAGTATTGAACATTTGATTTAAAAAAATCTATATGTATGCGCAACAATCTTTGCTGATTCATATTGCTGCATGTAAGGGTGTAAAAAGAAAAGCCTACGTTGAGCTGCATAAATTATAAGCTCCGAGACTTATAAAATTAAAGTCGTTAGAAAGTAATTGATATATTGGTTTAAAGTACATAAACGTTGAGATTCTTAATGGCCTAAAGTGACCAAAACTCATCAAACTCTAATCTATTGAATAATATTCAGTCATGACTCATGATTCGTGATTCATCAGGATCATCATCACAGATTGGATGTAATATTCTATTGAAATTTGCCCTAGGGTTTTCTTAAGCAACTAGGGTTACAATGAAATTCCTTCTTGTACAGAAAATAATGCAGATAGCTCATCCAATAAATGATATAGTACTTCAGTAAGCAGTACTGTTCTCTTAATAGCACAATAACCATACAGTGCAATGTTATCAACCACCAAAACGAAATAACCAGTACAGTCCAAACTCAATATTTCCAGAATAGTTCCAAACAACCCTAAATGATTCCAAAACCCGACTTACTCTAGACTGTTCTAAGATCTGAGGAATCTATTTGTGTTTTGTCCAGAGCGAGTACCTCTGCCTTCAAATTCTTTCAGAAATTTGTTCCAGCATCACCTCAGTTCAGGAAATCCGGGTCTGTTCAATCTTCTGTCTGCTTCAGATGATCCCTCCAAATCTTTGCTACAGTAGTGCGGTTTGTCTCACAAGTTTCATGTCTGTTAGGGCAGAATGGCCTCAGGAAAACCCTTCCGCACTCGCTTCAGATTGCCCTGGGTACTTCAGTTTGCTACAGGACTTCTGAATGGCCTCTGCATGGATCAGAATAGGGCTTGAATATGGACGTCCAGCCTCAGTGATACCTCGGCTGATATGTTCAGTTAGAATTTGGATGGAATAGTCTCAGAAACCCGTTTTTTCTTTGCGATTTTATACTAAATGGCCTCAGACAGATTCACCTAGGGCTCAGAATGAACTTGCTTGCCAGACTATTCTGTTTCTGTTTCAGGGCAGACTCGCATGAATTCTATCTTATGATGAAATCACATAGGATTTGACCTGCTCCATGAATTAGTTTCTGCTCGTCTCAGATCAGCTCCTAGCTTCAGGAGGAATGTGAATATCTTGTCTAAGAACAAATTCGGCCTCAGGGTTCTATCTACCTCAGGAAACTCGCAACAATGCATCAGGACAGCTTCCAAGATAAATTTGGATGGCTTGCCATAGACCTTCGCTATTCTTCAGATGTATGCCTTCTTGTGCCAGAACAAAAATTAAAAGACCTTCTCACAAAACTTCACTGCTTCTTCAGATGGTTAATTCCCTGTGGCCACTGGCCAGAACAAAGAAAAGTGACTAGGTAGGGTCGGATCACCTCCACCGAAATTAGTCCAAGAGAGAAAATTGGGTCTTAAACCCTCAGAGCCTCAGGCTCAACAAAACAGAGATAAAAATAATCCAATCCAAGTGATGCCTCAAATGAATCCAATCCTCTTGTATTTATAGATTTTCTTGAGGGGATTTCTATCCTTAATTAAGTGAGTGAGGTTCACATCAAATGCCAGTTTTGGGTTTTTTTTGCCCCAGCTGCCCCAAACTTGCCCCAAACATTGAGTATTTTGGGGTTTTCCCCTTTATTGAGGACTATAGCCTACGGGGATCGATAGGCTACTTCGCCCTTGGGCCAGTTAATCCCTCGGGTATATTACATTGGATCCCTAGGAATATCCTCTAGTTTGGCCTTTGCTTCTATTGAACTCTCCTCTGGAGGGTCTACCCTTGAAGGTCCTACACTTGATTTATTTACTGGTCAACTCTCTACCAAAAGAACCAATACATTCCTTATAAGTGAGAATTTGGGAGTGTATTGTATTGTGCCCATCAGAATTAAGGACCATGCATTTCCATGCAATCATATAATTAGTTAATGCCCTTATTAGCTGTTGAGAAGTTGTATGAATTATGATACTTTGGGTTTAACAAATACCCAGCTGTATGTAGAGCCTGATGGAGCTGTTTGTTCCATTTTCCATCAATAATTTTCAAAATAGGAGATACTTAAAAAAAAAAAGTCTTATATGCAGTCTTAATCATAAGTTATCATAACCGGATCGGTCATTGAACCGGTAGACCCCTCAGACCGGGAACTGGTCAGAACCGTACGGAAACCAGTAAAAAACCAGACCAAAAAACCGGTCAACCAAAAACACATAAATATTCAAATTTTAAAGAAAAACATATATATTCATGTGCATCCATATGAATCCAGACCATTTATACTAAGCAAAAGTTCTCATTTATATAGCATGTAAGGGTGCACATAACCAAAATAGCACCGAGTGCAATCCATCTCTAAACCGAAAATACATCAGCAAACAAGCTCCACATGGCCTCTAGCATCCAAAAAAAATTATGCTACAACAAATACCTGCATATCATCAAAATCATTGGCTATATTGGGATCTTCTTTATCGATATCACCCTCTAAGCATGAAAATAAGATAGAAAAATCATAGCATGTCAAGTCAAGATTTTGTTTGAGTGATGGGTATTTTTTTTAGTAGGCTCATGATATATGAGTTCAACAACCAATGCCACTAACATCAAGGTACATAGAGGGCTTTGTGCTCTTGATTAAATACTAGTTCCATACCCTCGTACATGAGAAAATCCAATGTAGCATTGCAATCCCCCCAATCCTGAAATCTTGGAAAACTGTTAAGTCTGCTAGATTTTGAGTGTTATCTAAAATTATACTTTCTCCATATGAAATCCAATGAGGTCAAAACCACTCTGAAACATCCTGAGTCATTTCATGGTGATGTTCAAAATTTAAGTAAAAGAATGAAAATGAAAGATAAAGGATAATGTCACTCTTAAGAATTTAACATTACCATGAAATGCAAAGCAATAGTAGGCCCTAGGGCCATATGCTTGAATATTAGGTACCTATTATGGGCTAGTGCACAGTTAAGGCAAACATTAAAATAAAAAAAGAAAAACAGGCCTCACTTGTTGTGTTCTATGTGACTTTACCATACTGAACCGGACAAAAACGGTTCAAGCCACCGGTTCGAATTGGTTTTTGCCTCAAAACGGCCGGACAGGTTTGAACCAGCCGGTCCGGTTTGGTCCTTATAACACTAGGACTCTTAATTGCCTCTTTGGTGCAAGCCATGGCCTCATAAATATAACCCACTGTGGGTTCATTTATGTCCACCATTCATAAGACAATAGACAAAGGCCCAGTGGTCTCCATAGCCTATTTTGTTTTCATAAAAAGAGCAACCTCATAAATCAGTGAGAGATTTCAATCCCCTTTGGCTTGCTGTTTCACTGTGATGCACCCTATTTACCACCACAAAAGATTTTCTTCAAATCCTTTTTCTGTCTAACAAGAAATTGCAACAAAACAGAACTCGTTGGAAAGTGAGTAATAGATGTTTGGACAAACTCCTCCCCCTCTATATTTTTTCTTCATAAGATTGAGAATTCATTGGTGATTGTAAATGAATTTGGCTTGATCCACAACCTTCTTCACCTAGTACATTTTACTAATATCCTTAAGTGTGAAGTCTAGGAAGTGAGAGTGCATGGAATCCAAAAAAAAAGTGCAATGTCTTCCTAAAACATCTTGTTTGCCAAAACATAGCTGCATTATTTATAATGGCTTGAACTACTTTCTCCCCTTGAACCTCCATAACCACACTGTCCAAGGGATCACATAATAGTTTGGCACTCTTCACCTCATTACATGCATCCAATGATTTCAGAAACATGGTTCCCTCTGGGTAGCAAATGAGGGATTTAATGATGGTGCGTGAGTTGCCATTGGTCCATCCATTGGATATGATGGTACATCACATGTGCCTAAGGTTGCCTGACGTCCTTCAACGATGCATGGAAATCTTTGGGCCTCTTCATGTAAACCAACCTCTCATTTCATGATAATTTAGGGTCTTTCAACTCTAGACCACATACAACACTAGCATTCATCATAGGTTAATAATAGGGGGAGTAGGCAAACATTGAATGATACATTTGCATCATACCAAAAACTTCCAATAGTTGCCAAACAACCTTCCTTGCTTGCCTTTTCCATTGCTTGTTAATGATGGGTTGAGAACTAAGTATTGTGCAGTGTGCAAAAAATGTTATCCACCATTGATATCTTTGCATCAGGTGGGATGTCCAAATCCTTTCAATTATGGAGGCAGGGATCTGAAATGGACTAGAGGTCAAATGGGTTGATTGGAGGAACCTTCCAATTCTTGGGTCTATATAGGAGTTTCCGGGAATCTTTTTTTCCTCCACAAATTTTTGCCTCTTATTTTCTTTTAATGTTTTAGATTCTGCCATTTGATGTTTTAGACTATCTAGCATGCTTATGTTGCCTGTAACTTCACTGAAGTCTGCAGTAAGTGTCATTTGAGTCCATGTATACCCCTATTTAACAATTTTCCACAATAATTGCATGTGACTTTTCTTGTGGACACAAACTGACAATGGTTGTATGTGGGTTTGTTATTTTCTGTTGGAGCCATGAGATTTTGTCTTTCAACAATAAAAAGGAAATCTGAAAATACAAGAGGCAAGACTTAGGTTTGAAATGCACACTGTTAGCCCCAAATCTAGTGGGCACAAAATTCTGCAAAACCCCTATTCAGTTTTGGGCAACCAAGAAGGACACAAAAATCAGCAATCTCTCACTGCTTGGGCAACCAAGAAAAAGCACACTCTTTCCATGGAAACATCTAAGAGTAGAAAAGAGGGAAACATCTAAAAATCTAGGAAAGAAGGAAACATCTCAATGTATTTGCTTTATCTAATAATGCATTTGATTTTCTGAAAATATCTTTTGTAATTACAAAATAAAAAAAATAAGGAGAATGATGGCATTGGTTATAAAATGCTCATCTCTTCCTCATAATAAAGACTGTGGTATTGTTTCCAGAGCTGTGTTATTCCTGTTTTGTGTTTATATTCTGTTTTTCGGATCTGCAAGTAGATCAATTGGTATCAAAGCGCAAGATCTTGGAAGCCATCCACCTGTTCGAAATTTTTTTGTTTTGTTTTGTTTTAAAGGGACATACATTTCAATCCATTTGGTGGATGAAAATCATGCCGCCCCGTCAAGAGCGAAAAGAGCCCTCCACTGCAGACTCGCCAGTAAATGATTTAGCTAGGGCTCTTCAAGAGCTAATTATGTTGCAACAACAACAATGCCCTCCAGGGAAAATGCAGCTTGATACACGCTTTCAACTGCCTAAATTCTCAGGGCAAATGAATGGTGAGATTGTTGATTCTTGGCTCCGCAGTCTCTCCAACTATTTCAGAACCTGTCCAACGATGGAAGAGGAGATGAAACTTCAGATCGCCAGTCTACAATTGGAAGGCCTAGCACAAACATGGTGGGATACTCATCTTGAGAATAAGTCCTTGGTTGTCGAACTTGGAGAACAAGCCGAGACCAGATCGACACCTATCACATCTTGGAATCTCTTTTGCGAGGCCTTACGAGAACGCTTCTATCCTCCAGGATATATACAAAATCTCCTTGCCAAATGGTTACAACTTCGACAACTACCCAATCAATCAGTGCAAGCTTACATTGATGTCTTCTGCAAGTTGCGCATTCAACTCCATATCTCTGATCCCGAAGAGGTACTAATTATCAAATTTAATTCTGGTTTACTAATGATTTTTCGACACGAAGTTGATTTGTTTGATAGTGCTTCATTAGACAAGGCCTTTATTCGTGCCCTGGCCGTGGAACGCAAAGTGGGTACTCCAATTCGATCCCATCAAGCCAGAAATGGTCCATCTCCCTTTGGTTCTTCTAATGTCGCCTTTGCATCATCCCCCACACCTCACAATACCCCCTGGTGTACTTTTCATAAGACCAACTCACATGCTTCTGCAGATTGTCAAGTACTGAAAAATCTACACCCTGACAAGACTCTTTTTACAGAGGTGGAGCAACCAAATGCCACTGCCCAACTTCCATCTATTTCTCTTGAAAATCCTACCAAAGTGGACCCGTCTCTCATCCTCATGACTGCTAATGCAACAAACACCTCTGTTACGCCTTTGTTTACCCATAATTTTCAAATCAAACATGAGTTGGCCACACTTATTCTTGACAATGGGAGTCAAAAGAATCTTGTGGCCCAGGACTTGGTTGAACGCCTTTTCCTTCCCACCACTCCTCACCCACACTCGTATCAGCTTGGTTGGGTCCAAAAAGACGGTCCTCGACTTACCATCTCCCAATGTTGTGTTGTCACCTTTGCTATTGGACCTTTCCGTGATACTGTGGTATGTGATGTTTCTCCTCTCGATTGTGCCGATTTATTGCTAGGCATTCCATACCAAGAGGCTAGACACGCTGTTTATCATGCTACAGATCACCAATACCACTTGCAACACGATGGGCGCACCTATGTGCTCACATCCTCAGCTAGCTCATCAACTCAACCTTCTATTGGCAAAGCTCCCATTATGAGAGTCAATTTAAACCAAGGTGTTTCTTCGTGCTTGGTTCGTCCTGTCAAGCCAGACAAACTCACCAATCCAGTGCCTCCTACAATGGATCCTCTACTCCAAGAATTTGCAGATGTATTCACCCAACCCACAGGGTTGCCTCCAGCACGCTCTGTTGAACACCACATCGATCTTATTCCTGGTGCTTCCTTACCCAATCCCCATCTTATCGCCTTAATCCTCGAGAGGCAGTGTTTCAGCCAAGTGCACCCTCTGAGATGCCACTGGAAATCACCCCTTCTGGGTCTGCACATCAACAACAGGAACAAAAATCAGCTCCCCATTTTATACACTCCATTTCTCAACACCAATTTCAAGTAACTGCTGCTTTGCAAGCAGCCCAAGATCGCGCCAAACAGAGGCATGACAAGCAGTGAACACCCTTGTATTTTCAACCTAGAGACCATGTGTGGCTCTGGTTGGACAAGCAACGCTTCAAGGGCCGGCATGTAATATTTCCTAATTAACACCGTTAATTGGAATATTTGGATTTTGCATAGTTTTGCCGACTATAGTTTATTAATAAATAAAAGAGAAAAAGGCCCAACTCACTTAAATAAAATAAAGTGTTTCCCTAGTAGATGCAACGTTGTAACTTAAGGGTTAGCACCATTAATTGGAATATTTGATTTTTGTATAGTTTTGCCGACTATAGTTAATTAATAAATAAAAGTGAGAAAAGAGGGGTCAACTCACTTAAATAAAATAAAGGGTTTCCCTAGTAGATGCAACGTTGTAACTTAAGGGGGGGAGCCAAGGGGGGCCACACACCACGTGGAGGAGCCAATGAGAGAGAGGACGTTGGTTTTGGAGGGAAACCAATGCTATAAAAGGTGGAGGAGCCTCCTCATTTGGGGCATTCTTGTTGTTGATGATATTGGAGCTAGACATTTTGTCTTCTTGAGCACGCTGGCTATTTAGCCTGTCTGCAGCACTATTTAGTGCGTTGAGTGTCTCCGGTCGGAGATCTCGCCCTTAGCCCCGGGGGACTTCGAGTGCCTGCTCGGGCAAGGTTTTTCCTTCAGTCTTTTGCGGGAGATTTGGTTGGTTGTGTGGCGGAGGAGCTGGGCTTCTCTTGTGACTGCGCAGTCCTTGGGAGAGAGGACGCAGTTCTAGTTGGAGGTGTTCTATTGCGGGGTTGTCTGCAGGGGTTTCAGTGAGATCCGGTGTGGAGGCTCAGTCTTTATCAGTAGAAGATTTTCCGGGGAGTTTGTGGCCCTATTTCAGCATATATCATTTGGCATCTGTGCTGGGCCTGGAGGGACAGCGTAATTCCTTGAGGAGGGTTTTCTTGGTGATTTTCGGAGGTGGTCCATTTTTGTTATGGTTTCTGGGTTTTGACCGGGGTGGTGAGTACAGGCGGTCTACAAATTTTCAGCTCATTCCGGCAAGGGGATCAGCCCCTAGCTTCAGTCCATTCCAGCATCAGCAGTTACGACAGTTTTCCAGCAGCTGGGACGCAGTTTTCTTGTAGCAGCCATTTCCTGTCTTTCTGAGAGAGTTCTTCACTTGCCTTGAGCAAGAATAGGTGCTATCATTCTGATCATCTATTGTATTCCTTTGTATTCTCAGATTAATAAAATGGCTTAGCATTCCCGGCATTTTATGTGTATTTGCTTTATGCTCTATTTCCGGCATTTTCTTTATTGTTGTATGCTTGTATTGCTGTCTATTTCCCTTGAGGGATATTACACAAGATCATAAGCTGCACCCTTTGTGATATGGCTCGTATACTATTCTGGAACGCATTGGAGAAAATGCATATCGCTTGGATTTGCCTTCCCAGCTTGGCATCCATGATGTGTTTAATGTTAATAATCTCAAACTATTTGAACCACCTCTCCTTGAGGAATATGTTACAATCCGTCATCCGGTCGATAATATTCCAGATTTTCAGCCTCCTCTACTCAAAGATACAATTATGGACTCCAAGAAACAAAATACATGCCAGCAGCCATACTTCTCATATCTAGTTGGTTGGAAGAGATGCACACTAGCACAGGAAAAATGCAGGATTGCAGAAACATTGCAATGCACTTTCCCTCATTTGGTGGAGGAAGCCGGGACACTTCCTGATCTAAGCAGGGAGGAATTGGGCAACCAAGAAGGACACAAAAATCAGCAATCTCTCACTGCTTGGGCAACCAAGAAAAAGCACACTCTTTCCTTGGAAACATCTAAGAGTAGAAAAGAGGGAAACATCTAAAAATCTAGGAAAGAAGGAAACATCTCAATGTATTTGCTTTATCTAATAATGCATTTGATTTTCTGAAAATATCTTTTGTAATTACAAAATAAAAAAAATAAGGAGAATGATGGCATTGGTTATAAAATGCTCATCTCTTCTTCATAATAAAGACTGTGGTATTGTTTCCAGAGCTGTGTTATTCCTGTTTTGTGTTTATATTCTGTTTTTCAGATCTGCAAGTAGATCAAGTTTGCTAAAAAATGGGCAGTCAACAATCATAGATGGATTACCCTATGAAATCATCTCCAAGTCAGTACCAAATCAGCTCTAAATCAACTTCAATAGCAAGGTTCCAAGTAGGGTTTGCTTCAGTTTCTGGGAGTCCAAATGCATGTTTTGAGAAGTGAAATGAGGTAAGAAAGGTTTTGGTGGTGGGAGTATATGAAGGTAGGTTCAAACTTCAGGGTTTTTGTAGATTTGTTCTTTTTACCTTGTAATATTTTTTTGTTTTTTACTGAGCTGTTTCACTGGGGCCCCTGCTGATAAGCTTACATGTAAGACTGACATGAACTCGGTCAAGCTAGGAGGTTAGCTCTGATTTTGTCAATTTAGATTGTTACTTTGTTGAATTGAAATACGATTTTGCTAATTGTCTGAGACAATTACCAACTTGAGCCCATTGGGGAACCAACCCTGCTCATTTTTAGGCCAAGCCAAGCTAGGACTCATAATCAAGTGAGTCAGATTAACTCAACTGATTTGGACTGCATCGGGGTTCACTATAGAGATCATTGCTTGGATTCACATTTTGAGGAAGGATGTATATTCTGTTGTGGAGCCGAAGCAGATATGCTAGTTGTACTTGCTTATGTAGGGAAGGGTTGAATTGTTTGAGTGCACTTTGTCTCCATTTCTTGCCTTAACTTTTTATTGTTTATAGTGAATATAAGATTAATTTTTCCGAAAAAAACACTTTTGTCACTGTCGCTGTGTCTTGCCACTGCAAGTTGAGACATGGAACTATTAGTTAGTATACCAATTTTCAAACTCACTATTGATTAAAAACCATCTACATTATAGTTTAGGCAAATTATAGGGTGAGGAATTTACTATACTTATACACGTGGAATGGCCTCATATTGAACATGACAAAAATAGATTTGAAGATCTCGTGTTAGTGTAGATAAAATTGATTTCACTAATTTTTATCCAAACTACTAATAGGCATGCATTAGTTATCTCCTAGCAAGTTAGTGCATGGACATTGATTTCTCAACTTCATCTTATGGCAACTGGTTTAGTCAGAAGGTTTAGCAAGTTTGTATAGCAACAGGGGGAAGATAACATTTAATGAAGATCTGTACAGCAACAGTTATGACAGTTGTTTGCCCGGGTTCCGGTGTACAGCAGGGGAAGGTGCAGTTATGTAGGGGAATCACAGGTGCATGCATTTGTCGATACTAGTTTATAACTTTATTTCCAGTTTTTCCACCTTCAGTTAAACACAGTTCACTGTTGTTGCAGACTTTGAAAATTCCAGTTTAGTGTAGTTTAATGCCTATTTTAACTTCAATTTAGATTACATTAATAATCTATTCATAGCCAGGGCGTAGATCCTAAGGGTACCTAAGGCATATGCATGAGCTTTGACTTTTAAGAGATGAGGGTGCAAATCTCTAGGAGACAACAATGTTGGCTTGATGTAGTTATCTCCAGAAGAGATGCAATTCTGTAGGCACTCTTATCTATGCAACTAGGGTATGCTAGGTGTTCAGATTAGGGTAAGGGTTTGACGGTTGAATTTAGTTCTTCCTGCATTTAGATACATTATATTATCCCTTGCCCCTTTTCTATAAAAGAGATGAAAGGTGCACCATTGGGTTGGTTAGGAAGTTAGAGATTTGAGCCTTTTGCATAGTGATTTTATTCTTCACAATTAGTAGAATACATATGCTGTTTTCAGATTTCAAATCTGTGTTTGTTCATAATATCACAGTATGTTTCGTAGGTCACATATCCAATAAATATTATTTTGATTGGTCTTTTTCAGTTTTAGTCTATCTAGGATTTAGGTTAAATTTCTGAGTATAAAACGTGCTTACAATGTTTTGAGATTTGACATGGTATCAAAACATGTTTTCTAAAACCTTCCAGTAACCTCTGTATGGAATCTGGATAATAGGGCTTCTACTTGGGATAAGGAGTTGTCAGAAGGGTTCAGGATGGGGATGCCCTAGATCTCTGCTTGAGGAAAGCACCATGGACCTGTAATAGGTTATTTTAGGTTGCTGATATGTTTTGTCTAGTCGTGTGTTTCGAGAGCAACAGTATGACAACATCAAGTCTCAGATAAAAAGACCGATTGGAAGGCTCCTGCATTTCCAATTTGATAATTCATTGATCCAACTGAAAGAAGAAAGTCTAATTGGATGGATCTTATTGAGTCTTTTTAGGAGATTGGGAATTGATGGACCTTCCATTGGACCTATTTGACTGGATTTGTTATCACTTTGGTCATTTCAGTTACTTGGCCAACTTCGTTTTGTGGAAGTGTTGGGTGTAGATACCATTGGAGGAGCATGATCTTAGGGATAGCCCATTGGTCTTTCACAGTTTACAAAATAGAAAAGGAAGATTGCTGAGAGAAAGTGAGTCAACCTTGACTTAGTGGAGGTTTACATGATCTCTTACATTGTCGGGAGCACTACTAGTAAGGAGATCTCTGATGCTCTAGTTACTCTATATTAGAGCAAGAACGTCATTCTTAAGATGCTTCTTGGGAATAAGCTGAGAGCCACACAGATGAACGAGACAGATATTGTAGCTGGTCACTGGACGAAGATTACTAAATTCTGTGATCAATGTACAACATTTTGGAGAAGAGGTCAAGAGTGAAGAGTTAGTACCCATAGCCTTGAGCATGCATGTGCCACTCTTAGTTTATTTTCCAACTTTAGTTAAACTCAGTTCACTGTTGTTCCAGTCTCTAGATTTAGAAAGTTTCAGTTCAATTCATTTTCAATTTCTGTTCAGTTTAGTTTTTAGTTCAATGCAGTTTAGAATCTAGATTGCATGCACGATCTATTCATAGACAGGGCATACATCCCAAGCTACCTAAGGTGCTTGAATTAGGGCTGTTTATTATGGGATGAGGTTGCAAATCTTTAGGAGGCTAATCTCTAGAAGTGCTTGGTGTAGTTATTCCTAGAAGGAGGCTCAGTTATCTAGGCACTATTCTTCATGCAACTAGGTTGCACTTGTTCAAATTAGGGTTAGAGTTTAACATAGTCAAACCTAGTTCTTGTTTAGATACATTGTATCTTCCCTTGTCTCTTATTCTATAGAAGAGATGAGGGGTGAACCACTAGGTTGCATAGTGAGTGGGGATTTGAGCCTTTTACATTGTGATTTTATTCTTTACAATTAATAGAATGCAAACGTAGTTTTGAGATTTATTTGGTGTTTTCGGTTCATATTATCAATAATATGTGCTTGTAGGTTAATCTATCCAATAGTTATTATTTTGATTTTTTTTTTTTTGGTTTTAATCTATCTAAGATTTAGGTTAAAGTTTTGAGTGCACAATTTGCCTACCATGAATTGATTTTTGATAGCTCTTGCACATTGCTTAGACATCTCTTGGCCTGTCAATGCATGGACATTAATTTCCACAAGCTCATCTTACGTGTGCATATGTTTGTGAACTTAAAGAGAATGATTAAAGAGGTTATGATCTGCACAACTCCATTGTTTATACTATACATGATATGTTGTTCATAACGAGGTTGCTATATGTACACCATATTTGTTATAAAGACTTGTAAACAAAGTAGATTATATTTTTTCTTTTCTAGAAGAAATTCCTGATTAGTTCACTAAACTAGTGAAGAAAATTTGAAATATTTGCCGTTGGTTTTACGAATATCGGTGATATATTTCCTATATCATGATTCTCTCAACTTGGTGATACTCTCATTGGAAAAATCCCCAATTTTTTCAAATTTTGAATAAATTGCAATATATTGGCAACTTATTGGGAGAAAATGGAAAATTTTGTTCCAGTCAAGGAATTTTTGAATTTTCTTGCTCACTTTGAAGATCGAAAGTGGGGGATTTAGAACAAAGTGGTTACTCACCATTACATTTGCCCATTGTTGAAAAGTGTAACTAGGTTCAGTCTTCATAATGACACGTGTAATTGTGATTTTATGTAATTGATGTAAAGAAGAAAATATATATTTTATTTGTGATACTTCAATCATGGGTTTCATGATCAAGGAATTTTATTTTATAGCGAAGGCTCCCATTGTGAGTCCTTAGGTTTGGTCATGAAGTCATAAAGTCTAGTGAAGTCAATGTCAAAGATTGAAGACCCATTTGGGCATGTAATTCATGTAAAAGAAATTTTTTTAACCCTCCAAGACCATGTCACAAGCTCACCTTCAAGTTGGCCTAAAGATATTTCTAGAAAGGCATGTCGGCCTTGTCATTAGGAGAAGTCGACTTATTTTGGATGGGCAGACCACTATAAATAGGATTGCTTGGCCTCGACCCCCTCACCTAAGGACAAAATTCAGTGAAGGATTTGAAGTACTAGATAAGATGCGAAAAAGCTAGAAGGAGGAGCCACACATAAAGCGAGGAGAAGGAAGTCTAGAAGCCAAAGTATATTAACTTGTTTTGGGCTAGAAATCCTCCACACATGTGTAGAATCTATGCTGTCCGAACTGCAGAGAGAGCCGAGGTATCACAATCATACTTGAAGGTCAAATCAAGGAGGAAGTCAAGGTGAATCTCAAGCTGAGTTTGAAAGGAAGAAGTCTGCACCTAGAGCGAAGAAAAATCAAGGTTGAAAGTTAGTCAACCACATGTGGTAGGGTTTTTGAAGTAGGGCGAAAAGTTGTAGATATGATCCAAGGGACTGAAATCTGAAGGATAGTCGAGCTGGTGCAAAAAGAAGAAGTTTGACCATCATTGACTTAAGGAAGTTGATTCAAGAAGGCTTGTGACTTGTTCTTGGGGAGGTTGTTGTGTCAAGGGTCTAGGTCATGGTATTGGTATTTGTCAATTGAAGTTTCTATAAGAAGAAGAATTCATTTGGGTTTTCCTCTCAAGTTGAAGAGGTCTTGGCCCTGGCTAGTCGCTTATATTTTGTGTCTCTTGTCTCTTTATTGTTTACACTTTTGTAGCTGTTTGATGAAGAAGAACACCATAGTGATATCAAAGAGAAGATCCTAATCTAAAGAAGTAAAAAACATTCACAAGCAGTTATCATTAAAGATAAATCTCCTAATTCTAATGCCCTAGATTTCTCAACATGGTATTAGAGCTAAGGTGACAAACTCAAGGAATGGCATCTTATCAAGAGACACACAAGCATTCAAGAAGGACATCAAAGCAAATCTAGAAGATCATCTTGAAGTCAAGATCTACAAAGAAGCCCTGAAACCCTAGATCAAAGAAGAAGTCTACATCAAAAGAAGTCTTAGGATCCTCAAAGTTATCATCAAAATACCACAAAGACCCTAATCAAGTTGAAGAGATCTACAAATCAAAGTAGCTTGAAGTCTATTCATCTATAAGAGAAGCGAGATCAAGGACGTTGTCATCATCATTAAAAGTTCTAAGGCAATTTCCCTCTTGTTAAAGCAAGGTCCTTACCATTGAAGGACATCACCAAGAAGCCATCATTGAACATAATCATCAAAGACATCACCATCAAAAGATCTAAAGTGATCTCCCTCTTTGTGGGGTCAAGTATCATTCTTTAAGAGAATTATCTTCATAAAGGAGAAGTTTTCTATTATATATACCATCATCAAATTCAAGGAGTCAACAAGTGGAAGAAGCATCTTAACAAGTAAGTATATTTATGTCTACATCTGAATCTGTCAAAATGTCTTTTTGCAAGGAAAACAACAAATCGGTTGGGGCTTCAAACTTTCTTGCATGTAAGAAAAGGATAGACCTGAATCTCATTGAAAATGAGGTCATGGATCATGTAAAGGGTTTAACCACCAAACCTCTAAAGGAAGATGCTCAAGCACTTGCAAGATTTATGAAAGGGGAAGTAAGGGCTTAAAGGATTCTCATATAATCCATCAAGGATCCCCTCATTCCATATGTATCAAAACTCGAAACTTCAAAAGAAATTTATGACAAACTAGTAGAGTTGTTTTTCGTAAGCACTACAGGAGAAGTGATCTCATTAAGGCAAGAACTCTACAAGCTAAAGATATCGAAGGAAGAAGGAATAGCCTCATACTTTATGAGGATATTTGAGATCAGGAATCAACTTCAAGATCTGGGATAAAAAATGTCTGACAAGGAGATGACCACTGTAGTACTAAATACACTACCAGAGGAGTGGGGTAACTTTACTTCAAGTATTTATGGGAAGAAAGAAGCTACTCCATTCCAAAATCCATGGTCTCTAGGCAAGATTGAAGAAACCAGACTAAAATCAAAGATTGATGTGGGATCGAATGAGCAAAATCAAGCATATGCCGCAATGACGAAAAGAAAAGGAAAATTTGGAAAGTTTGGTCCTCAGAAGAAGAAGAAGAGCATGACTAAGATTCAATACTATAGGTGTCAAGAATATGGGCATTACAAGATGGAGATTGTCCTAAGCTCAAGAAGGACAATAAGAAAGGGGGAAGAGAAGAAGCCCATACCACTGAAGAAATAGAGGAAATTGAAAAGAAGAAGTCCAAAAAAGAGGAAGTAAAAGATCTCTACTATGATTGAGATAGTCTTTCTCACCTAGTTCTTTTCTAGTTTCTGTTTTCAAGTTTTTTTGTAAGGTTGGCAATCATGAGAATCCAAGGAGTATGATAGGTTGCATCACAACATCATAGAAGCATTAAAAGCAAGAGCTCGAACATCATCATAGAGAAGTATGAAGGATAATTGGAATAAAAGTCTATGGCAACCACCTATGGAAGAATGTAGCTTTTGGTAACCTCATTAGAAGCATAAGTGGTACTTATGAGAAGGAGAAAAAGTTATCTACTACAAAGATCATCATACATCAGCCAAAAGGAAGCATTTGCTGGATAAGGATACTTAAGATCCTATTGGAATCTTCATCGGAAGGTTCATTGATTAAAAGGAAGCAAATGTTTCATCAAGAATTCCAACTTGTGGAATTCATGGGATGATGGTATGATTACAAAAGAGGTGAAGCAGATCAAGGAATTGAAAAATCTTTCAATCAAGGAAGCTGTTGAAGGAAGTCTAGATGACCCAACTAAAATGAGGTATGTATGCTTAATAAACTAGAGTCATGTCATATGGTTGCAACTAACATATATAAAAGTTCTATCTTGAGAGCATGATCAAAAGAAGGAATCTCTTCCTTTGAAGGGGTGCAGGAAGGCATGGGTCACAAATTAACTAGATGAAATCAACATAATATGTCCTCATATGAAATATGAGGTGGTTGACAATAATTAGAGGAACTATGATCAAAAGTTCTTGGAAGGAAATGTGTGATGAAAGAAAAAAAGAGACCGTGAAATATGCAATTATGAAGAAAGAAATCAACATCTGAGGAACGAGAAAATTGCCTATGATATCTCCATGAAAGATATGAAGCCCTGATGGAGTTCGGGGAAAGGAGACCCTTGACAATATATATTGGAGATGTATCAACTTGTATGCAGGATGTTGATGTAAACAGAAAGATGTCATGATGAAAGATAATCACGAAGGTAATTTTGATTTAATGTTCATTTTATATAATATCTGGATGGGGTTATGCAGGTTTGCCAAGGGAAGCGTTGTGGATGTCTTCCACCTCTATTGACCATATTACAGGATGAATGATCCTTTAGGAAACATGGTAGTATGGCATAAAGGAAGACCAAATATGGATTAATGAATCACTTTCTAATGAAAGGAATGATGACATGACCGACTCATGGAAGAGAGTGATGGATGGTTTGTGCCCTACGAAGAAGTCTTGAAAGATGTAGACTTTATGTCAAAGAAGAAATTCATGACATTGAAGGATGGAATTCTACAAGCAATTGGTTGTCCCATGATCTCCACTTGATGAGCTACTGGAAGCAAGTCCCTGGAAATGAGGTAGCTTGGGTACATTCCTTTAGTGGAATGGGTATATCCCCCCTAAGTTGAGAGGGAGAGATAGAGACATCATTCTTGCCTTCACTTGGGAAGACAAAAGGGAGGATTGGGTAAACATTTGACATCTGATACTCTTTAAGGATGAGTGAGGGCATCTAAGATAAGAGTAGTCGTAAAGGACGAATATTCTTTGAGGACTGGGAATCCAAGATAAGAATAGTCCTGGTGGAACACACTCTGAGAACCTGGGAATGGTATGTTCCGAGAGAGACAATGATGAGGGTGTGTATACATCATTGGTCTCGCCAGCATTGTGCTCTGATCTTGTGGAGAGATAGCGCTGTTAGTCAAGGCCTTGCTATGTGACAATGCTGGATGGTATGATGCTATACAGATGGGTGGGTTACCGATTCTTCTTATGAGTTCTTCAGATTGAGAATATCCAAGTACCTTGTATGGATTATGAATACCTCCCTAGTTAAGAGGGAGTTTTGAAAAGTGTAACTAGGTTCAGTCTTCATACTGACATGTGTAATTGTGATTTTATGTAATTGATGTAAAGAAGAAAATAAATTTATTTTTGTAATACTTGAATCATGGATTTCATGATCAAGGAATTTTATTATATAGTGAAGGCTCCCATTGTGAGTCCTTAGGTTTAGACATCAAGTCATAAAGTTTAGTGAAGTCAATGTCAAGGATAGAAGACCCATTTGGGCATGTAATTCATGTAAAAGAAAATTTCTTAACCCTCCAAGACCATGTCACAAGCTCACCTTCAAGTCGGCCTAAAGATATTTCTAGAAAGGCATATCGGCCTTGACAAGGAGAAGTCAACTTATTTTGGATGGGCAGACTACTATAAATAGGGCAGCTTGACCTCACTTAAGGACACAATTCGGTGAAGGATTTGAAGTACAAGAGAAGATGCGAAAAAGCTAGAAGGAGGAGCCACACATCAAGCGAGGAGAAGGAAGTCTAGAAGCTGAAGTATATTAACCTGTTTTGGGCTATAAATCCTCCACATGTGCGAAAAATCTATGCTGTCCGAACTGAAGAGAGAGCTGAGGTATCATAGTCAGACTTGAAGGTCAAATCAAGGAGGAAGTCAAGGTGAATCTCAAGCTGAGTTTGAAAAGAAGTCATTTGTACCTAGAGCGAAGAAAAATCAAGGTTGAAACTTAGTCAACCACACATGCTAGGGTTTCTGAAGTAGGCTGAAAAGTTGCAGATCTGATCCAAGGGACTGAAATATGAAGGATAGTCGAGCTGGTGCAAAAGGAAGAAGTTTGACCATCATTGACTTAAGGAAGTTGAATAAAGAATGCTATTGAATTGGTCTTGGACATGGTCTTGGTATTCATCAATTGAAGTTTCTATAAGATGAAGAATTCGTTTGGGTTTTCCTCTCAAGTTGGAGAGGTTTTGGCGCTGGCTGTTCGCCTATATTCTGTGTCTCTTGTCTCTTTATTGTTTATGCTTTGGTAGCTGTTTGATGAAGAAGAACACAATAATAATATCAAAGAGAAGATCCTAATTTAAAGAAGTAAAAAGCATTCACAAGCATTTATCATTAAAGAGAAATCTCCTAATTCTAATGCCCTAGATTTCTCAACACCCATAAAAGGGACAAAGGGAGGGGGTTGCTTTAGATGTTAACAAAATTGAAAACTAAAGAATGTTTTTGTATATTTTAAGTTTGTTGATATTTTTCGATATTTTCTTATACTTTTGTCAATGTTTCTAATAAGTATCTTTCAGGACCCTTGACAAGATATTCCCTAACAAGATGCTTGCAACATTGTTTATTATTTTTATGAAATTATTGGTTTTTTAATCTTTATAAATAAAAATATTTTAGACCTAAGTCACTTGGTTCATGTATGTGTTTGAAATCAGGGGAATGAAATTTAAAAAAAGGTGTTTTTTTTAGAAAACTGAAACTGGCAAAGCTTTATAGTATAAAACTTGTAGCATGAAGCTAAACAATAGAACACAAAAATAGTTATCCTTAGTTTTCAAACATCAAGGATGACAACTCTCAAATGCCGCATAACAAAACTTATAAAAGTCCACAAGTATCACATCCCAGTGATTCTTTCAGATGAAATTACAGGTATACAACTTAGTCAAACTAGCCGTTATTTTTCAACGGCTAGTTGGAGCTTCTTGTATGTATTTAATTGGGTTTCCTGATCAGATTTTTCATCATGTCCTGATGATGAACCACACTGGCTGGTTCGAAACGCGTCGACCAAATTTATTTGGATGTGATTTTTACCGAAAGATTTTTTTCACAATTTATGGATCACAGAAGCAATATTCCTAAAACTTAAAAAGACTTCTAACATTCTAATCGCTTTACTGAACATGGGAATTATTGAAAGACATGGTGACTATTGACTTCTTCCTCCAACATTTAATGAATTGTGTCTTCTTCCTTTAAATCAGGCTGGACAGACTTTGTGGACATCCTGTTATTAGTGGCTATAGAGTGTGAATTTTCACTTAAAATGATAAACATGTTCCTGAACATATTGCATTATGCTTATAGTTCATCAATTTTTTGTTTTTGTTACACCTGTATGTTCATGATTATAGCATTCTATCTAAGTCACATGACACGAGACGCAGAGGACATGTAAATACGAGTATTCGACACGAGACACCGTGACCTTGGAAACAAGACACGAGGGACACGTTTTATATATATATATATATAATTAATATTAACAAATTACAATTATACAAGGCTACAAGCACATAAGAAATACTAAATAGTCATTAAAACCACAACAATAGTCAATGACTCATGAGTCATTAAAATTTAAAAGTTAAAACTATAACAATAACTTGAAATTTAGAAGAACTTAGATATTAAAACCATAAAATGCAAATTTTCCATAAAGTCATCAAAATCAAAATGTATTACATAGATCTAGGTTGCGGGGAAGCTTCAAACCCCCTGCGTTCCCGTTTCCGAAACGCGCTCCGTGCGGGAGCGTTTCGGAAACGCTCGGAAACGCGCTCCGTGCGGGAGCGTTTCGGAAACGCGCTCCCAAAAACGCTTCCTGAGGGGAGCGTTTTCGGGAGCGCGTTTCCGAACCTGTTAAAACGCTCCCTGTTTTTTCGGGAGCGTTTCAGGAAGTTCACTCCGGCGGAAGCGCTTCCGACGTTTAAAAAACGCTTCGGGAGCGTTTTTTAAATGCCGGAAGCGATCGGGGAGCGTTCGCTCCCGAACACTCCTCGGAAAAAGAAAAAAACGTTTCCCGCCGCGCGGAAATTTTTTTATGTGAAAAATTGAATTGTTTAAAAGGGGGGGGGGTTTCATTTTAGTTTTTATTGTTTGTTCACTGTTGAGAGAGCGAGAGCAAGAGTTGAGAGAGCAAGAGTTGAAGGAGAGCGAGAGCAAGAGTTGAAGGAGAGCAAGTGCCAAGGAAGGAGAGTAAGGAGCAAGG